>MU226210.1:279659-299688 GCA_018584345.1 Thuja plicata
GAGAAAGTGGACCTTAAGGAGGTCAAGCTTGAGAAAGTGGACTTTCTCAAGTGGGTTGAGTTGCTAAGCATTCCTTAATGGAATGTGACAACATTAGGAGGTGGGTTAGAGAATAATTTAGGATTAGAATTAGATTAGCATGGGTGAATGGGTTGAGAAAGGTTAGAACCCAGGGTGGAAGTGGTTGAGATAGGTTAGGTTGGGGTTTGAGGGAATATTAATAAATGAAATAAACTTATTTAATTCATTTAGAAATATAGGAATTAATTATTTAAACAATGAAATTGCTTTTTAATAATTAGTGGACTATAGCCATTTTAATTAAATTAAATAGGCTAGGGGAATGGGTTAATTGCAAGTGGGTATTTGATTTTGGGATTTATTTAATTCCTTTATAATTAAATACTATAGCCATATTTGATTTTTGATTTGATTTGATTGGTCAAAATTGATTTGAATTATATGGCTATAATAGTTAATATAAATCAGTGATAAAAAATAACCTAGGACATTAAATTGATTTAAAGAATTATGCCAAGTAGTAACAGGGTCGTTTGGACATAATTGAGGGTATGATCACACTTAGGGAAAATAGGGTCCATAGTTAGAACAGACCAAATTGAGGTGGTTACAGTATTATACCTCCACATTTAGCAGGGCCCGGATTCCCCTTTGTTGCTCTGTCAAAATTGGCTTTAATCCAGCCAGGGGGAGGGGAAAGCCAAATGGCATTCTTCCACAGGGAGGAAGATTTAGCTATGGTTCCTGTTGTAACTCCAGCATTAAAATCCAGCATGACACCATTGAAGACATTATAATTCTCTTTGATGCGTCTCTTAATCTTTTCAGCTATCACTACCGGAGGCAGGGAAGTATTAGAAAAAACTCTATCATTGCATTCATGCCATAGTTTCCAAATGACATGAGAGGAAATGATGTTCCAAAATTACCTATCCATAGGAACTACTGCATTTCTCCACTGCATGAAAAAATTCTCCATATTGTTCGGGAAAACCCTGAAAATCTTCCAGCATTGCAAGGTAAGACACCAAACATCTCTAGAGTAAAGATAGCCAATGGCCAAATGGAAAACTGATTCCTCAGCATTCTTGGAGAGAAAACATCTGTTAGGTAGTATCATGCCTCTCTTTTGGAGATTATCAATGGTAAGAATCTTATTTTGCAAAAGCATCCAATAAAATATGTTAATTTTAGGAGTTAGCCATTTGTCCCATACCTGAGCCCATAAGGGAAGAGGATCCGGAGGCTTTAACAAAATCTCAGTAGTCGAAGCAACAGAAAAGAGTCCCTAAGGGAGATTTCCCCAAATCAAATTATCCTCCTTACTAGAGTCCACTTTCAAGACATTCTAATCCAGCATCAGGGGCTTAAGTGAAAAATCTACTTCAGAAATATCAACCCAGGTCTGGTTCTTCTAGTAATCTTTATCCCATGGGCCAAATCTCTATTTACATATATCAATAAAAGGCTGAATAGAAGGAAGGAGTTCAAAGGAAAATCTTTAACCCAACAATCATCCCATAACTTAATTCTCCTGCCAATACCCAAAATCCACTTAGCACCCTTAAAGGTCATCTCCTTATCTTGCTGGATATAGTTCCAAATAAAAGAGCCCTGCTCCTTCACATTAGACATCATGAAGTTTGATAGATGAGGGGATGAGAAGAGATATTTTTTGTGAATAATATCATTCCATTCTTTTTTCTCACTAGAGATGCGCCATATCTGCCTAGCCAGGAGAGCCTAGTTCATAACCCTTAGAGGCTGAATCCCCAACCCTCCCCACTTCTTTGGAGTACAAAACTTTTCCCAAGCCACAAGAGCTAGTCTCTTTCTGTCTTCCACTCCAAACCAATGAAAAATTCTCTGAATCAATTCAATCACATCTACAATTTTTTGAGGGATTTTAAACAGACTCATAGCATAGATGGGGAGACTCTGCAGAGAAACTTTCAAAAGTTGGAGTTTTCCTTCTTGACTTAGAAGAGCTCCCTTCTAGCCTGCCAACTTCCTATTGAATCTATCCACAATACCATACCAAAAGGAGTTGGGAGGTTTCAAGCCCAATGGGAGACCAAGGTAGGTTGCAGGCAAAGCCCTAATTTCACAACCAATAATTCTAGCAATTCTATTATGTCTTTCCTCCGGCGTATTAATAAAATACAGAGAACTCTTTTTCAAGTTAACAATTTGACGTGTGGCTTGAGAATAAATAGAAAGAGCCTATTTTATCTTTTTCACCTCCTAGATAGTAGAAGACCCCATAATAATCGTTTCATCTATGAATTGCTCATGGGAGCAAGGCCTTGAGGGAGAGGAAGGAATGATGCCCTTTAAAGAACCGTCTGAAGCTAATTTTTGAAAATAATGACCAAGAACCTCCGCCTGAATAGAGAAGAGAATGGGGGACAAAGGATCACCTTGATGGTGCCCCCGTAGAAGGCTTGAAGAAATGGGAAGAGGAGCCATTCATAATAACTGAAACCATCAAAGGGATAATAAGATGGGTAACAAACTAAAACAATTTTTCACAGAAACCAAAGGATTGGAGAATCTTAATCAAAAATTCCCAGTCCACTCGGTCATAAGTCTTCGAGAGATCAAAATTCAACAAGAAACCATGGTTAGAAGAGGAGTGGGTAGAATGATTGACCTCGTGAACCTTCATAATGGAATCCAAAATTTGCCTACCTAGAACAAATCCACTCTGCTGGGGGGAAATAATATGGGGAAGGATAGCCAGCAGTCTAATAGTAAGAACCTTGGAGAAAATTTTATACACTGAGTTACATAAACTAATCAGCCTAAAGGAGTCAACTGAATCAACACCTGGAGATTTAGGGATCAAGGCTATGAAAGTAGCATTAATTTCTTTAAGGATGGTTCTTGACCCAAATAATTCTTTAACAACATTACAGATATCCCTGCCCATAATGTACCTAAATTTATGAAAGAAAAACATAGGAAACCCATCTGGGCCTAGGGACTTATCCCCCTCAAAAGAGAGAGCAGCTAACTTGATCTCCTCTAAGGAAGGAATGGAAGTCAGAAACTTATTAGTAGCTTCATCCACTAAAGAAGGGATAGAATCAAGGATCAGGGCTTGATTTAGCAAGAAAAGTGAATGATATTTGGAAAGAAGAGAGGAAAAAAATTCAATCTGTTATGCACAAAATTTTGCACCCTAGGTAAATCTCTCGTAGTCTTGATAATCTAGTATAACATGGGAATCATTTCTAGGTTGTGGGACCTTTGCTAACTGAAAAAAAAAACTCCAGGTTCTAGGCTGGTTCCTCTTGTATAATCACCTTAAATTGCTTCTTATGCATGAAAGTAAACTCTTGAAGGAAAAGGGATAGAAGGAGATGCTGAAAAGGAAATAACTAAAAGCAAACTATCCTACTAGGTGATACACCGAAAGATATCTTTCTAAATTAAAACACAACAATCAATCTTAGAAAGAGGACTTGAATCTAATAGAACACAACTTTCTAGATAGGCTTGCATGAGTATTTCATAGAGAGGTCTGAGATAAATAGAGGCTATTCAGATAAAGAAGTAATTTCAAAAATAATAACATATTCACTTATGAGCTAGACATGGAATATGACCTGTAAACAAACATTCACTTCTGCAACCAGGTACAGGAATGAGACAAAATGATAGGGGGCTGAAGAACGTCCACAAACTCAGCTAAATTAGATCATCCATAGCAACACACAATTATTGTAGAAATAAAGAGGGCTCGGGAACTTCAAGTTCATTACAATATCAATCTCTGTATTAAATTCTACTAAGAGAAATACAAATAAGAAGACCCAAGGACAGAAAGAATGTCACAAAATCCTTTGCAATATTTGCAATTCAATGAGAGATTACAGCGTATGAAAGCTCTGAAACTAACTTATATACACTACTCCTCTAGCACGCAGGCTCAGGAGTCAATCTAATTTTTTTAAATTAGGGTTTTAATACATTTGTAATAGAATAATTAGAAACCCTAAAAATATCAATTCTTCTCATCAATACCCTCAAAAATATCTTGGTCGATCTGATATAGCTTTGAAATCTTCCCTGTCATTATTAATGTGAGCCTCAAAACTTGGCTTGAATTATCTTTCTGTCTGCAACTTGAAATGTTGTGCCATCGCCATGAAAGTCTTTGAATCTGATCTTTATTAAATATTTGAATTTAAATAATAACGGTCACAGGTGGCAAGGGTTCTTCAACAATGACTTTGAAAATGCCTTTATTTATGTTTTAAACTATGACCATAGATCTTATCTCTGATCCGTTGCTTTACCTGGCTTTACTGCATAGACATGTGGTAACCTGGCATTATTCCTTCAACAATATATTTCAAGCATTTTGTAATCAAGCCATTACAAAAACCATTGGATCAAACAAGAACTGCTCGATCATTACCATTTAGACTTTGAATTTACCCCAAAACTCAACCTGACCTGCCTTTAACTCAGGTTCACCAAATCTCTCATATCGTTGAGTCGCTGAAAAATTTCCTTTAACCCTGAGTTTCTTACCTAGACTTGGCAACAAGGTAGTCTCATAGTCTCCTTACCTTTATGTTAACTGTGAGTTTGTCATGAGACCTAGCGACAAAGTAGTCACACAATCTCTTGTCATTCTTCTTAACCGTGGTCTCTTCATAAGACTTAACAAAAATGTGCGTCCACTTGGAACACATGGTACCATGGATCATTGCCTCATATGTTAAACAAACTACATCTGGGTATCAAGCCTTTACGCCAGTCGTCTGATCTTCTCAAATTTGCACGGAGATTACCTCTTGTTGACTTCAAAGCTAACTCAATTTTGAGTCAACCCTAACCACGGTGAACTGTTAATCCTTTAGTCTTCAAGTCACAAGATATTATCCTTAACTCTGGCTATATCACGAGACCTAGCGACTGAAAGGCTTTAACCTGACCTTGCCTAAACATAATTTATACCCACGGGTTAGAAAAATACATTGAGTTGCGAGGTCTCTGGATCTTTTGTTAACTCTGAGTTACTTTATGAGATCACGTGACTGCCCTTTGATCAAACATGATCCAATGATCATTTCTGAGTTTCTTGATCATATGAGAATATTCCACCTTCTATTGAGACCACGCGACTGAAGCAAGTCTCGTTATTGCTAGATGATACAGAATATTCCTTTTCCGTGATGTGACTAGGAGATTAAAATAAAATGTAAATGCGCACATGAAATTTAGGGAACTTAAGGGGCCCAAAAAGGTAATGAGAAAATAGAAAGGCATGGCCAAGAAACTAGGGCTTATACCAAATTCATAGGGTTTTTTCATACTTAGGTTATTTTTTATGAACAAGGTAAAAATAGAGAGTTGAAAAGATAGCATAGGACACAACCAAGACCAGAAAATTTATGGTCTTTCTCATAGGTTGGGATCAACCCTTGTGGGAGCCACCTTTACTCTACGTGTAGCCAAATATTTACCAGATGGGGAAATTTTGGGTAACATTTTGGTGATTTTTGTTGAATGTCTGCCTGCTAGACATTGAAAACCAGTGACCTTGAAACATTCTATTGGGCATAGGAGTCATTTGTTGAGCATAAAACCTCCTAGATAGAGAAGTAGATTGGAGGGAGGAAAAAACTATGCATGAGCACTTCTTGAAAAATAGGGTAGACTAACTAGAAAGCAGGGACAGAAAAAAAAAGGAAACATAATTACAAACATTTACAAGGAAGGACTAACCTCAAAACAAGGCTTCAAGTGGAATCTATTAACAAAAATGGGAAAGGGATCCCCTCCAAGAGTTGATAGGTGAAAAGCATTATGCTCCTTGCCTTCAGTGATGACAAATGGACCTCCCTAGAAGGAATCAAATGTAGTATATCTGCTAGGCTTGGTCTTGAACTCATCCCATTTGAGGACTACATCCCCATTTTTGAAATTTCTAGCCCTGGCTCTTTTGTCAAAAATTTTCTTTGTTTGCATTTGATGGAATTCCATATATTTCATGGATTTATCTCTATATTCTTCTAATTCCATAATCTAAGCATACCTAATTTGCAAAGGATTTCCTTCTTCAAACAAGACATACTGAGTGGCTAAGTCTAGGGCTAGCAATTTAGTTGAAATGGACAACTTAACTTCTCTTCCATACACTAACATGTAAGGAGAATTCCCAATGATCTTGTTTGGGGTAATTCTATCTAACCATAAGGAATATTTCAATTTGGTGTGCCAATATCTTTGGTTGTCTTGTAATGTCTTCTTGATTACCCTGATCAAGTTCTTATTAGTCGATTCTACCAAACCATTCCTCTGAGGATAATAGTTTGAAATTGTGTTCAAATAAACACCATGTCTAATTGCCCACTCTGAGACTTTGAGGCCTGTGAAAGCTAGTGTATTGTTTGAAATAATGGAGTCAGAATCTGTGAATAATATCATCATTAAAGCTTAGGAAAACACTCTCATTTGCTTACTTCAATGCAACTGCCTCTGTCCATCTAGTGAAATAATCAGTTGCAGTGATTATCTATTTATGGCCTGCACTAGATGGAGGATTAATCATGCCAATGAAATCTATGCCCCATCTCATGAAAGGTTTCTTTGTTCTAGCGGTCTGGAGGGGTAGAGATGCAATTTTTTCTTTTCCTACAAACATGGCACATTTGATGCATTTTCTCACATAATCATGACTATCCTTGAAGATAGATGGTCAATAATATCCAGCCCTCATGATTTTAAAAGTAGTAGTCTTAGGAGAGAAATGAACTCCAGAGGGTCCATCATGGAATTCAAATAGGATCCTTGTGATCTTTTTTGAATATATGCATCTTAGAAGGACACCATTATGATCTTTTCTAAAAAGAATTTCATCTATCAGTGAAAAGGGAATGGACTGCAGTCTGTAGTACCTTCATTTTCTTGAATCTAGATCTTTGGGTCATTCCCCTATGCTTAAGTAATGGATCATGTTAGGCAACCAACCTACTGTCTTGGCATGTTCTTCTGTTGAATGCACAATTAAAGATGCATTCATTTTCTCTAAATCCTTTGGACCCTCATCCCTTGTCAATTGCTCACAAAGACCTCTTCCTCTAACTAGCTTGGTAGTTTGGATTTTAATGTCATATTTCATCACTCTAGTAATCTAACCAGCCCTTTTCTCATTTAGGTCTTTAGAAAGAAAGAATTCTTTGACACTTGGATGAGTAACCTTTCAGTGTACCTTGTTGTGAGTCAATAGAAATGTGAACTTTTTTAGGCTTTTCACCATAGCAAGTACATGTTTTTCCACAAAAGAATATCTCTATTCATATTCTTCTAAGCCTTTGCTAAAGAAAGCAATATGTTTCTCGAATCCTTCAGAATTTTCTTGGGTCAACATTGCAGATATGGCATCAGAACCTCCATAAGCATAAAAGATGAAATCCTTACTGAAATTTGGGTTTAATAGGGCAGGAGCTTCTGTCAAAGCCTCTTTAATAGCTTGGAAATTAGCCTTTCCTTCTTTTCTCCAGCTAAACGCTGAATTCTTCTTTAATATGGTTGTCAAAGGCTTTAGTAAATCTGAAATATTGGGTGAGAAACGCCTAACAAAGTTAATCCTTCCTATGAAAGATTGAAGACCTTTCTTGTGATGTGGGAGGGGTAGCTCTAAGATAGCTACAATCCTTTCAGGGTCTACTATGATTCCTTTCTTGGATACTATATATCCTAACAATTTCCCTTCATGAACTACAAAAACACATTTCTTGGGATTAAGAGATATCCCAAATTCTCTACACCTATCAAATATTTTCCACAGGTGTTTGATATGGTCTACTGCATGTTTAGAATAAATAGTTATATCATCTAAGTAGACCAGTACAAACTTGTAAATGAAATTTTTAAAGGCCATATCCATTGTCTTTTGAAACGTAGCACCTGCATTTGACAAACGAAAGGGCATCTTTTGATAAGCCATGGTTCCCCACTTGGTTGTAAATGTAGTCTTATATTGATCTTCTTCATGAACTAGGTTCTGATTGTAGCCTGAATAGCCATCTAGTAATGAAAATCTCTCAGATCTAGAAACACATTGCAGAATTTGCTCCATAGATTGCAGAGGATGGCAATCTTTTAGGGATGCCCTGTTAAGGTCCCGAAAGTCAACACATAGCCTGAGTTCCCCATTCTTCTTCCTAACATGAACAAGGTTAGAAACCCAAGTAGTATTTTTGATGGGATAAATAATTCCACTTTCAATCAGTTTTCTCACTTCTTTGTGCATAAGTGGTTCAAGCTTGGGGTTGACAGGCCTTTGCTTTTGCCTGACTGGTTTGGAATTTGGTTCTAATTCAATGGTATGCTGAGTAAGGGCTGGATTAAAACCTTTGAGGTCTTCATATTTCCATGCGAATATATCACTAAACTCTCAAAATAATTGGGTGTAGGCCTGCTTTTCTGAATAAGTATTTACCTTCCCAAATTGTAGACATTTACCTGGCTCCAACTCTAGTTTAGTACAATGTTCTTGTTGGACCACCAGGCTAGTTTTACTACTCTTAACATGATCATATTTATTAAAAACAAATTCTAAGTTGACAAGACCCTTGGATATCTTATTTGATCTGAGTTGCATCACTTGATCACCATAGTTCAGCATTAGTCTATCTTGGTTATGTTCTGAGAAAACATTCTCTTCAAATAAGAACTGCAGAATTTGTTCATCATTTTCAAACACTAGCCAATTAATATTATTATTAGTGATAGAAGGTATGACAATCACTTTAATATTCTATTGGTCTCTTTCTTTTGAAATGCTATGAGGGATATCATACTGCGATCCAACAACAGCTAATCTATCTACATTCTGATTTAGTTTCCTAGGGATAACAACAATATTGAAAGCATGGAAATCTTCTATAGAATTCCAAACTTGATGCTTGTATGCCCTCATTGTATCAATTTTGGTTGCACTTATCCCTCTTACTTGGATGACAACCAGCTCACTGTCACCATAAACTTTTAGGGCTTTGATCCCTCTCTTTCTTGCCCATTCCAATCCATTCACTAGGCTCTCATATTCAGCAGTGTTGCTAGTACAAGAGAAACTGAATCTAATGGTTGTATAATATTTCTCCTCATTAGGAGAGACCAACATAGCACCACCACCAGAACTATGTCTTCTTCTAGCACCATCAAAGTATAGCTCCCAGACTTGATTGTTCTGATACTCTGACTCAGTATCTATTTTAAAAAGATTTGGCTCTATGGATTCATGTTCTTGTAACAAATAGTTTCCCAAACCAGCATCCCAAATAACATTGGCTTGGGCTTCTAAAGCTCTCTCAGATTCTAAATCATCTAGATAGATATCTAGGATACCTTCTATTTTAGTGTTTGTTTCTCTGATGTGTGGAAAGTCATTACTTTCAAGTGCAAGGTACCTTTTATTGATTACATTGGACACATAAGGCTCTATATGGTGTGCTGCCAATGATTCAGACTTGATAGTAACCTTAGTTCCATACCTTGTATGGAAAAGTATGTGAACCTAGTGTTGGCAGCAATTGGGGATTCACCATTAACTCCATGGAAATCTTGTTCCTCCCAACTAGGGAGAGCAATCTCATCTACATGTGCTTCTTGTTGGGGCATTGACCCACTAGAAGAGGCCTCTAATTGTATATTTGAAGCATTCTACACCATAAGTGCTTGGTGTACCCTTCCATATAAGCATGTTGTCTGGTTATGGGACTGATTACAAGGATAACACCATTCCATCTCTGCACCAAGATTATTTTGACTTAGGACCACATCCCTGACTAGATTTGTAGAGTTAAGAGGCATTGGATTATAAGGTTCAAACTGCCTTTGATTAAAAAAATTCTTTTGTCCCTGATAACCTCCTTGATATGGTGGCCTATTCTGCTAGTAAGAATGTCCTTGATTTTGATACTGTTGATTAGGACTTTGATTATGTTGTTGATAGGATGGCCTACTCCCCTAATCCTTTTTCCTTAAGTTGGTCAGTTCCTTGGTCATAGTTTGCAATAAGTTGGTCATTTCTTGCTGATGACTTTGCATCTTTTGCTGACTATCTCTTAATTCAAGTAGCTCTTGAGAAGGAATTGCTTTGGATTTCTCATAGCTAGTGTTGGCCTCATGTGCTACTATGGTGGGAATAAGGGTAAAAGGAGGTGTTCGCAGAGGTGCAGTGGGTTGAAGATTAGGAAAGATAGGTATGGGTGGCCTTCTGGCTATCATGCCTGCCTGGATCAAACAATTTTTAGCCTTGATAGCTATGTCAAAAGCCTGAGGTAATGAGGTACCTCCCATGGATTGGATCATGATAGAGATTTAACCATTCAAACTTTGCAAGAAGTATAGGAAAGCATGGTCATTTGATGGCCTTACTAAGATAGGTATTCTATTCCATGTTTTCAGGAACCTATTATTGAAATCTATCATTTATTTTTTAGGATCTCTCCTTATGGTTGTTAGTTGTTCAACCAAAGATAAATTATCTAATTTATCTTCAAAATATTTACTTAATGCATCTCCTAATCCATCCCATGAATTAATAAAACCAACAGCAAGAGTTCTAAACCATTCTAAAGCCTTACCTTTAAAAGAGACTTCTAATAGCTTGGTAGCCACATCTTCTTCTGTGATATTGTGTATACTACAGATAGTAGTCACATCTCTTATATGTTCAAAAGCTATTGTTTTTCCTTCACTTGTGAAATCAGGTAGACTCTTTAGTGCTACTAAGGGCACATCATGATGTTGAGCAAAGTTTAAAGGACTTCCTTGGTTGAAGGGTGCAAAGGAAAACTTTCTAGCCATTGCAGGAGTTGTAGTTTGCTGAGCAACAACTGCGCGAGTTGTATTTGAATTGAGGGGTGGAGCTGAATCTTCTTGTAGCTCTCTAGTTAGAGACCTCCCTCTCCTTCTATAGTGAAAAGGCCAAGGTCTCCTTTCTTAAGTATCATGTGGTGTAGACTGTACCCTCCTTGTAGGGGGTGTTCTTTGAGATGGTCTAAAGTAACTTATTTTCAGGGGCAGCTGTGAGAACTCAGAAGGCTTTAAGCTTCTTGTCTTGACCTTTCTCATAAACTTTGAATAGGACTGGATCTTTTGTTCCTCACCAATGGAGTCACCAAATATACTTTCAGAGTGAAACCTCTTTTAGTTCTGTACTATGCAATCAATATATTAGTGATAGCATAATCTTGAAAATAAAGTTCTTTTATGGTCCCATCGAGCATACCAGAACTATTATGTACAAAAATTTTCACCCTAGGTAAAGCTCTTGTAGTCTTAATAATCTAGTATAACATGGGAATCATTTCCAGGTTGTGGGACCTTTGCTAACTGAAATGCAACCTCCAAGCTCTAGGCTAGTTCCTCTTGGATAATCACCTTACTTTGCTTCTTATGCATGAAAGTAAAATCTTGAAGGAAAAGGGATATAAGGAGATGCTGAAAGGGAAATAACTCAAAGAAAACTATCCTACTAGGTGATACACCGAAAGATATTTTTCTGAATTAAAACACAACAATCAATCTTAGAAGGAGGACTTGAATCTAATAGAACACAACTTTCTAGATAGGCTTGCATGAGTAATTCATAGAGAGGCCTGAGATAAACAGAGGTTGTTCAGGGAAATAAGTAATTTCACAAACAATAGCATATTCACTTATGAGCTAGACACAGACTATGACCTGCAAACAAACATCCACTTCTTCAACCAGGTACATGAATGAGACAAAATGACAGGGGACTGAAGAACATCCACAAACTCATCTAAATCAGATCATCCACAAAAAAACACAATTATTGTAGAAAGAAACAGGGCTTAGGAAATCCAAGTTCATTCCAATATCAATCTCTATATTGAATTCCAATAAGAGAAGTACAAATAACAAGACCCAGTGATAGAAAGAACATCACAAAAAGCCTTTGCAATATTTGCAATTTAGTGAGATATTACAGTGTATGAAAACCTAGGGGCAGAGAAGATGCCACAAAAATCTTGCATAAGCTGGAAAACTACTCAGCTAAAAATCTTTGAAACTAACTTATATACACTACTCCTCTAGCACGCAGGCTCAGGAGTCAATCTGATTTTTTTTAATTAGGGTTTTAATACATTTGCAAAAGAATAATCGAAAAGCCTAAAATTTTCAATTCTACTCATCAATGCCCTCAAAAATATCTTGATCAATTTGATATAGCTTTGAAATCTTCCCTGTCATCATTAATGTGAGCCTCAGAAGTCGGCTCAAATTATCTTTATGTCTGCAACTTGAAATGTTGTGCCACCGCCATGAAAGTCTTTGAATCTGATCTTTATTAAATATTTGTATTTGAATAATAATGGTCACAAGTGGCACGAGTTCTGCATCAATGGCTCTGAACATGCCTTTATTTGTGTTTTAAACTGTGACCATAGATCTTATCTCTGATCTGTTGCTTTACCCAGGTTTACTGCATAGACATGTGGCAGCCTGACGTTATGCCTTGAACAATAGATTTTGATCATTTTGTAATGAAGCCATTACACGGACCATTGGATCAAATAGGAACTACTCGATCATTACCCTTTAGACTTTGAGTTTACTCCAAAACTCAACCTGACCTACCTTTAACTCAGGTTCACCGAATCTCTCATATCGCTGAGTCGCTGAAACATTTCCTTTAACCTTGAGTTTCTTACTGAGACTTGGCGACAATGTAGTCACGTAGTCTCCTTACCTTTCTGTTAACTGTGAGTTTTTCATGAGACCTAGCGACAAAGAAGTCACATAATATCTTGTTATTCTTCTTAACAATGGTCTCTTCACGAGACTTAGCGATAATATATATCTGCTTGAAACACATGGCACCATGGAACATTGCCTCATTGGTTAAACAGACTGCATCTGGGCATCAAGCCTTTATGCCAACCATCGGATCTTCTCAAATCTGCATGGAGATTAACTCGCGTTGACTTCAAACCTAACTCAGTTTCGAGTCAACCCTAACCATGGTGAACTGTTAATCCTTTTGTCTCCAAGTCGCTAGATCTTATCCTTAACTCTGGCTATATCATGAGAACTAGCGACCGAAAGGCTTTAACCTGACCCCACCTAAACATAAGCTATACCCATGGGTTAGAAAAATATGTTGAGTCACGAGGTCTCCAGATCTTTTGTTAACTCTGAGTTACTTTATGAGATCACGTGACTGCCCTTTGATAAAACATGATCCAATGATCGTTGATGAGTTTCTTGATCATATGAGAATATTCCACCTTCTATTGAGACTACGTGGATGAAGCAAGTCTCGTTATCACTAGATGATACAAAATATTCCTTTTTCCTTATACATCTAGAAGATTAAAAGAAAATGTAAATGCGCACATGGGATTTAGGGAACTTAAGGGGCCCAGAAAGGTATTGAGAAAATAGAAAGGCATGGCCGAGAAACTAGGGCTTATAAAAAATTCATAGTGTTTTTGCATACTTAGGTTATTTTTTATGAACAAGGTAAAAAGAGAGAGCTGAAAAGAGAGCAGAGGACACAACCAAGACCAGAAAATTTATGGTCTTTGTGACAGGCTGGGCTCAACCCTTGTGGGAGCCACATTTACTCCACCTGTAGCCAAATATTTACCAGATGGGGAAATTTTGGATAACACAACCATAGCCAAAGAAGTATCTTTATCATTACTGACCACTCCAGGAACTAGCCTGAGTTTGGAGATTCTGTTGGAAGCTCTATGTTTGGAAGCAAAAATATGGAAGAACCTTGAGTTCTTATCTCTAGCCTTCAGCCAAAGTAACCTAGAGCTTTGTATCTAGTACACTTCCTCTTTAGAAATGATGTTATGAGTTTTGACCAAAAGAGAAGTCTCCCTATCCTTAAGGTCTTGAGACATACATGTCTGTTGGATAGAGTATTGAATGATATCAAGTTCCTTTTGCAAATCAAGCTTGACTTTGAAGATGTCACCAAACACTTCCTTACTCCAAGTTTTAATATTTAGTTTTATGTGGTTGAGTTTCTTAGACACCCGAAACATAGAAGACCCTCGAATGTTAACATCCCACCACTCCCTGATTCTCTTCTCTAACTCCAGATGGTCAATCCACATTTTTTCAAAACTAAAGGGGTTTATATTTAGTTATATTATTTAACAATAAATGCTTGGTAGAAAAATATATTTACAAAATAAATGAATTAACATTAAAACTTACCTGTGTTGAACTTTCTTCAGGCAATGTCAGTTGGGTCATCAACGATACAAATCCTTAGCGGTGACCTACAATAGTAAAAAAGATACTTGATACAATCATGACTTGATGACATATATACTTGATAGTAAAATACAAACAAATAAATTTATAAATATACGTACCATGGGGCTATCACTATGAATTGATATGCATTTGACTCTACCATGGTGAATTGGTTTGAAAACATCGTCAGACACCACCCTCTGTCAAATAAACCATATAAATTAAAAATGATTACACACAAGTGAAAAGTACACATATGCATAAATAATCTAAAATACTTAATTACCTTACCCTTGTCAACATTTGTCACTTGAACCCCCTCACATTGCCCCACACTAGAAGCTACTAAAACCTACATTAGTATGTAATAAGATGATCATAAAAATTAGAAAATATATGTATATATTATTATAAAAAAGGAAACCAATGAGTACATTAAAACGTATGTACCATGGAAGTGTCAAGGAAAAATGAAATGGCCGAAAGCATGGACCCCTCCACCTATGCCATCTCCTCCTCTATCATCAACTTAACATAAATGGAACACATAAAAATATGTAAGTGGGAAATCATTAAAATTAAATTCTCCTAAAAGTATGAATGTTTAAAATTAAATACAATATGAAAAGTTAACTGTTTAGTCTTACCGTAATAGTAGGAGTCCATGGCTCTACATGCCCCTCCTCATCTCTCATGTGATGCACATCTCCATGATGTGCTTCAGTGCCTATAGTGTCCTATGTTTTATCATTCACTTTGAATACGTAGTCATATGCATCACTGTCGTTTAGGGGACCCAAGCACAAATTATTGCACATAATGCAAGTGTGGGGCACACAAACATGTGACCTCCTGGAGGATGTGGAAGGGCCAGAATCACACAATGAGGAGGCAACAATGCCGCACTCTACCTAACTAGTAGATCACTCAAGGTGTGAATGGCTCTAATAGTCTATGAGTCACCCTCAGCAATAGTATCAGGATGTTGCACTGTAGGAGGGGGTGAAATATAGGGGGGACATATGTGCAGGATTTCACCCGATGTGCCCATGGTCTGTCCTGAGGAGCACCTAAGCCTACATCCTGGTTTGGTCTCATGCTTCAATAGTTTACCTTGTGACCGAGCAAAAATTCAGCATATAATTTTCTTAAAAAATATAATGGGACATCCAAATTGTTGTGGGTTGGTCTATCAAAAACCATCCACTAGCGGTCCCAAAAGTGGTCACGTATCGCATCATTTGTGCACCATTTAATTGACAACTTGGGATTTTTAGGGTCCACTTTTAATCCTATTTTGGGATCCACAAAAATGTTACATATGTCATTTTTAGTTATAGTTAGGTTCATAACTTGATCATAATCAAGCCCATCGTCAAACTTGGTGTGCATGAAATCACGCCAAAGAAGTGCAACATTATGTTGCTCTCTAAGTTTCTCCATGTTTTCAGTAATGGTCTTCAAGGTGGAAAAACACGAGGTGCAATGTCAGGATATTCGAATATGTATTCTAAAAGCCTCTAAGCCGATTTATATTTTCTCCTATAAGATCATCTAAAGGTCGAGGGTTTAGGATTGGTTGCTCTTCTAGAGGTGGGGGATTGTTTTCAGGTGGTTGCAGGTTGTTTGGAAGTGGTTTCGGATTGTTTGTAGGATCATTGGGAGGGTTTTGAGCTTGGTTTAAGTCCATGTCTGATTACAATAAAAATAAATATGCAATTACAATCAATTTTTAAAAATGCTAAACAAAATCAAATAAACCCTACTTTTTATTAAAAAAACTACCAATTTCATTAAAAAAACATCAAATAACAAAAACAAATAAAAATTTGAATGTACCTATTCAAATTGAAGACAAATTTTCAATTTGAGTAATGTATATCTGACCGGATAAGAGATACGGCTGCGTTTCTCAATGTTTTCACAATGAAAACTGAGAAACGCAGCTCACAAGCTTATTTTATCTTAAACAAAATGCCTCACAAGATCCATTTCCATATTAAACCTCCTAAAAATAGAGACTCTGAATCCATCTACAACCATGTGTAAATTTATATTTTTGCAATTGTTAGAGATGGGGAAGATGATAAAAGTTGTTGGACACGCTTAAGTGATGCGGGAACATCCCCGGTGAAGACTAATACCAAATTCAGGTCCAAGGGAGTCCCTTGAGTTCTAAAAACATTGAGTTTATTGGGTTTTTAAAGAATTAAAAATAGCTAAAGCTTGAGTATACTTTTCACTAGAAAGAAAAATCTTAGAGAGGCTTAATTTATCATTCTTGATACAAGAATATGAAAAATTTATCTTTTAGGAAAAACAAGAGCTCTTCTGGAGCTATAGTCCCTACCTTGTGTGAAAGAAAGAGATAAAGCACTAGCATAAATAGTTGGATTTTTTTTGTTTGAAGTTCAAATATAATAGTTAAGGTACAGAAACAAGTGAGTAGTATAAAATCAATACAAATTTTTTTTAAAGTTTTTAGTAGTTTTTTTACAAGAAAAGTTTTTGTTGTTCGATTGGTTGATCGATGTAGCTCTATTGCTAATAAAAAAAGTGAGTAGAAAAATCATCTATGCATAGTCAACATCACAAAACCATTAGTTATTTTTAATAAACATTTGAAAATGATGAAAGTGACAAAAGTTAATAAGGCAAAATGATAAACAGTAAATTGTGTTTAGCTCGAAATAAAAATTAAAGAAAAAGTGTTGTTTTAGTGAGGATGTGTCTGGTGAAATCTGGTTAATACTAGAGATTGGGTAAACTGCAAGGTGAGATGCACAAGTCAAGTTTCATAAATACGAGCCAGGAGTAGTAGTTCAAGTATGTTTTCATATTTATGATCTTCTACTATCATGTATGATAAATGTACGAGCTATCATGTATCTATGATTAAAATAAATAAGATTTCATTTTGTATAGCATCAACATATCAATGACTAGAACAAACAAATTTAAACAAGATGAAGAGCAATCGTACTTGTAATAGACTGCATGCGATCAAAACCTTTACAAATTTAAAAACTTTTTATTTTGCTGTACATTTATTTTTCTAGGCACTATGCAATTGGCTCAAATAACAAATTTAGTGCTATTATTTAGTGGCATAAAACTCCATTTTCAAATTGAATGGGTGAAGAATAGTAATGTTCAAAATATTACATTTACAATTTCCTATGCAATAGCAATGATAGAATCATTCATTGCAATTGTGAACGTCCCTTATATTTAAAATTATACGCATGGCCTACACAAGTGTGGAGATGCCTTTCTTGTAGTTTTCAGATGACATGTTTGTGAGCTTTGAAAAGTTCTATTGTAGGAGGGTGATATACAAGTTGCAATGCACTATGCGCCATCTCCGGTATTAATAATGCATTGCAAATATGGTTGGTATGCCAAAGTTTTTGTGCTAGCACATGTTGTGCAATAATAACTAGTGTTATTAGTAGAGTTGTTTGTCAAACATACTATATTGTGACATTTCACACAGAAGGGTCGATACAATGGCAAATGGATGTTTTTGGCTTTCAGTAAGCCAATAACCTACAAGTGGGTATAATATAACAAAATCGTTTAAGCATGTTGATTAAAAAACAAAGCATGAACTAGAATCTATGCAACATGAAAATTTTTGCTGCTCACCTGTAAATTAGACAAGGCAAGATTTTGAAGGGTTTATTTTGCAAAATTATCATTTAGCTTGTCAATGTATGTAGACTATATTGATTTTATGGTATATGTTCCACTTGGTCCATTGCGGGCAACATTTTTTTAGCAAGAGCAGAGGTCTCTTTGATGAAGGAAGAATCTGTCCAAGGCTTGCATATGCATTGGCATGGGCGTTTGAGACTATAGCCTACAAAACAAGTGAGCAAGTTTATTGTTTGTGAACATGGACTATTCAATGCACTGAGCATAAAATAAATGCTTATAATTATGTGCATTACTTACAGTAGCTATGTCAGAGAGAGACTATCTATCTTTTAGATGGAGTTAAAAATAGGTTGGACTTTGACTATGGCTTACTAAAAGAATGCCTAATGTACCAATGGAATATGGATTGGTCGAGTTGATTAATTGAGATATTTTTGTGTCTGGTGTAAGTCTGCATTGTTTGTAGACTATGACAATTCTTTTGATTGTGGTTTTTGGCGTGAGCTCGAGATAATAATTAGCATCCCCACGTTCATATTGAGATTTTTTATTTACAATGAAGTCGGATAGACAAATGCCTTTGTCGGGTGTTAATTGGGGCAACATAGTATCAATTAGTCTATATTGTTCAAGTTCATTGTTATAGTCATTGGACCAATGTTGTCTACAAGGTCAAAATTGACAATTGTTGCATTGTTTACTATCTTCCAACATTTTTACCAAAGGCAAGGCCATAGATGGCTAGCACGTCTCCCTCGAAAGCAATTGCAGATTGGGTTGTATAGATTTCTAATATGGAAGATGCGTGATATTTTTTTAATTAGCCGATAGGCTTTATATGGGGAGAAACCCTTAACCGCAAAATTGTCTCAGGCAGCCGGTAATTCTTTTTCTGTTGTTGGAAATGGGTGTTGGAAGGGAGAATACTACTTACACTATGCATCCTTCAAATCGGCTAATTCTTGCATGCGGACATCTTCAAACTGACTATCACCAACCTCATCTCTAAAAAATATAATCCTTTCAGGCGATCTCCCCTTCATGTTCTCCTATAGCAATTCCATACACATGTTCCCTAGGTTTGAAATTATTTCCTGACGGTGTGGCTGCCATTGAATCTTTACTACGTACTGGTTGAAAATGGAGTTTGTACTCATAACAACAACGGCAACTAACAGGTATTCTTTATCATGATTGGCCAAATGATTCACGTCTGCTCCCAAAAATACAACTTTAGACTCTCCAATGCCTGGTAATGGATTCTTGAGAATCACATTGCTCTCGCCTAGCTCGACATTCACTTTGAGAGCAATATTTGCCAATATTTGCGAATTATAATTTCTCACATTTTGGAATAGGCAGCATTGCGTAAGCACGCCCATTTCAGTCTCGCAGATAAGCTTGAGGTTTTTGTATCCGGGGTGCTTGCTTTCCATAATACAGATTAAAATATCAAGCTCCTCCTTAAGGACATTCTCCATTGTGTTCCTCATCTCTACCCCATTGTTTAACATGTCCTGTACAACATATTCGGTGAATATTGGGTTTGCTTCGATAGCGATACCTACCTCTTTCAACCTATTCACCAGATTGCCTTTAAACTCATCCAAAGCCCATGGATGTCTGTCCAAAACCAAACTACCTTCGTGTTTCCTGAACTGAGTGGGTTAACTAGTAAAGAATTGTCAAATCTGATCTTATAGGCATCCGGCTTAGCAATCAATCAAAATCTATTACTTGTAATGTTTTATACTTAGAAGATGTGCGTATGAAAACATACAAGTCCAATAATGCAACTCTATCATTTAGCACAAGCTTCGTATTTTCCATGGCTCATTAAGGATTTTTTGGGATGGGAACCAGTCTGTACAATTAGATCTTTAATGGGAGACTAAATATTCAAACTTAGATTGACTATAATCTTGTTTGAAATAAATTGCAACTAACGGATTTGTAAAGAAGAAAGTCTTGGGATTTCGATGTTTTGGAAAGGTTTACACACATTTAAAATACATGGGGGCATTCTCATCGCTGTCATTAGTATGTTCATTACAATCAATCTTATGGATTGCAATGA
>MU226210.1:311443-337669 GCA_018584345.1 Thuja plicata
CACCTTGACATAGTAACCTACACATACACAGAAGATCATCATCTTCACAAATTTTGAAATATTTCAATATTTTATTCATAAAAATGTACATTAATAATTACATTCATATTTTGATCAAACCAATTTTTCTTCTGAATAAATCTATCTTTACTTTTGCAAGAGGTTTAGTAAAGATATCTGCATTTTTTTCTTCAGTACTGATGTAGATCAATTTAATGATCTTCCTATCTACCATATCTCTCAAATAGTGATATGGGATCTCTATGTGTTTTGACCGATTGTGAAAAACAAGATTTACAGAGAGCTTGATACAACTCTGATTATCATAATGAATAATAGTGGGTACGAAAGGTTTACCAAATAGGTCAAAAAGTAATTTTCTTAACCATACTGCTTCTCGAGCTCCCATGGATGCAGCCATGTACTCTGCCTCTGTTGAAGTTTGAGCAACTGCAAATTGTTTTTGACTAAACCAAGAAATTATTGCAGAACCTAAACTGAAGCAAACTCCTATGGTACTCTTACGATCTGTGGAACTTCCTGCCCAATCTGAGTCTGAATAACCTTGAAGTTGGATTTCAGTCTTATCATATTTTAGCCCAAGTTCACTTGTTCCTTTTAGGTATCTCAAAATGTGTTTGGCTGCCATTAGATGTATCTGCTTAGGTTCACACATGAAGTGACTTAGTACATTGGTGGCATAGTAAATATCAGGACGTGTGTTTACCAGATACATGAGAGATCCAACTATTTGTCTATACAGTGTAGGGTTTGTAGGTTCTAAATTTTCTGCTTCATCTCTTAACTTGTAAAGGTTTGTCTCCATGGGTGTAGCTAATGGTTTACAATCTGTCATACCAAATCTATTCAAAATGTCATAAATGTATTTCTTTTGACTTAGGGGAATGTGATCTTTCTTTTGAATAATTTCAAGACCTAAGAAGTAGTGATGTAGGCCCATATCCTTTATGTCGAATTCATCTACTAGGTCCTTTTTACATTTATCAATAAGATAGTCTTCTCCATGCTCTAGGAGCCTGCTTAAGTCCATAGAGTGCTTTCTTTAGTTTGCATACGTATTTATCTTTGTCATGTGTGAGGAATCCTTCCGGTTGTTCAATGTAAACTTCTTCCTCAATTTTTCCATTTAGAAATGCAGTCTTAACATCCATCTGATGTACTCTCCATCCTTTAGAGGCTGCAATGGCAAGTATGGTTCTGACAGATGTGTATCGTGCTACTGGAGCAAAAGTTTATTCATAGTCAATGCCTACCTTTTGTGAAAAACCTCTTGCAACAAACCGAGCTTTGTGTTTATCAATACTGCCATCTGGTGCATATTTGATCTTGAATAGCCATTTTGATGATACAGTTGACTTATGTTTAGGTCTAGGAACAATATCCCATACATCATTTTTTAGAATGGACTGATATTCTTCAACCATTGCTTCCCTCTAGGCTTGATTTGATAAGGCTTTCTCAACTCTAACAGGTTTAGATTCTGAGAGTTTAGATAGAAGTGCAGTGTAACATTTTTGTGTTCTAGTTCTTTTGTTCTCTCTGAAAATTTGTGCTTGTTCCATATTGTTCTCTTCAAGCATTTTTCTAGCCCATAATGGTCTCTTTTTATTATTATTTTCGTTATCTGAGCAGGAAGGTTCAAAGTCTGGGATTGCTTCTTCATTATTTATAGGTGTTGAATTCATGTTTGAATTGATATCCTCCCTCTCTTTCTCAAATGAGAGATCTTTATCAAAATCTACAGAGATGTTATCCTCATTATCTGTAAATAAGAAGTTTTCTTCAAATTTAACATCTCGGCTTACTTCTACTATTTTCTTACCAGGTATATAGATTTTGTATCCTATAGAGTCCTCACTGTAGCCTAGGAAAATACCTTTCTTACCGGAAGGTTCTAATTTAGTCCTTTTCTCTTTTGGTACATGTATATATACAGGACAACCAAACACCCTTAAGTGACTTAAGTCAGGTTTAACTCTTGTGAATACTTCTTCTGGTGTGGTGTTTTCTAGTATAGCATGAGGACATCTGTTTTGAATATAAACTACAGTGTTAGCGGCTTCTGCCCAATATGATATGTGAATATTTTGATCATGCATCATGGCCTTTGTTGCTTCAATGATGGTTCTATTATTTCTTTCTGCTACTCCATTCTATTGAGGATTATAAGGTACTGTATGCTCCCTCTTAATCCCAATAGATTTACAGTAGTTTTTGAACTTATCAGAGGTGAATTCCCCACCATTGTCTGATCTAAGAATTTTAATTTTCTTACGGGTTTGGTTTTCTACTAGTGCTTTGAGTTCTTGAAATTTGGCTAGAACCTCACTTGACTCTTTAAGTTTTAAAAAGTATATCCATGTTTTCCTTGAATATTCATCCACAAAGATTAAATAATATAGGGCACTAGAGAAAGAAGGGGTAGACATAGGACCACATACATCAGTATGGATGAGTTCTAGAATGTTATTTGACTTATGTTCACTTGTGGGAAAATATCCTTTAATGTTCTTCCCTAACGCACATCCCTTACAAATGCTAGAGTGTTCACATCTTAGGGAAGGTATGCCAGAGGTGATTTTATGTAGTGTTGGAAGGGCACTATGTCTAATATGACCTAGTCTTTTGTGCCAAATCTCATTATTCTATTGTACATTGTGATTTAGGGCTACCTTTTGTTCATTACATAGCTTGTACAAACTACCCTCTCTGGACCCTATAAGAATGGCATTTTTTATATTAGTATTTTTAGTCCAGAGAAGAACTTTGTCTTCATTGAATGTTACTCTGTATCCTTGATCAGCTAGTCCAGAAATAGAGATTAAGTTCCTCTTTATTCCTTGTATGTACAACACTTCTTTCAACTGTAGGGTTACTCCATCTCTTATCTTTATCAAACAAGTCCCAATTCCTTTTACTAGATAAGTGGAGTTGTCTCCAATAGTTACCTCTTCTGTAGAGTTCCCTGAGAAGGTTTTGAACTGATCCCTGTATCTGGTGATATGTCTAGATGCAACACTATCTATTATCCAGGTACTTTTGTTAGAATTTAATTCACTTACCAAGGCTAAGAAGAAAAGTGAATTTTTTTTTCTTTTCACTTCAACTAGTGTTGCTTGTATTTTTTGTTTTTCTGGACAATATTTGTGAATATGTCCATATTTGTCACATTTGTAACATTCTACTTTGGAAAGATCTCTTTTATTGAATTGTTTCCCATTATTTGACTGTTTGAATTTTCTCTTCCTTTTCTAAGGTATTTTTTTGTTGCTAAAAGTGTTAATGTGAAGAGCTTGTATTTCATTTTCATTACTAGATCCCATTCCTCTTGAAATCAGTCTGGATTCCTCTTGAGTACAATCATTCTTTAGCTGCTCAAATTTTGGTAATGGTGGTCTAGTGCTTATGCATTGATTGAAGGTTTCCCATGAGGTGGGTAAACCTTTGAGAGCAATTAAGGTGAGTTCAGAGTCTTCTACTTTATTTCCAATGCAAAGGAGTTGATCTCTTATTTCAGAGATTTTCAGAAAGTATGAAGTGATAGTTTCTCCTTTGTTCATTTTCATATTTAGCAGTTGACTTTTCAGAGTTAGAATTCTACTAGCATTATTGATCTCAAATGTGTCTTGAATGATGTTAAACATTTCAGAAGCATTGGTAATTCGTGATATGCTAGGGAGAATGGAGTCTTTTACTGAGTCAATTATCAGTTTTCTGGCTTTATTGTTCCTTCTCTTCCATGTGGTCTTCTCTGTTTCATTTTCAGGAATTTTAATATCTTTCTCTATGTACTCCTCTAATTCGAGTTCCATAAGAAGAGAGGTAAGTCAGGTTCTCCAAGATATAAAATTTGAAGGACCTTCTAATCTATCTTCCATTCTCATGCAGTGAGCCATCTCTAAAGAATTATGTTGAAGAATTACGTAGTCTGAAAATATGCTCAACTATATATTCTCTACGGTTTATATTTTATCCCCTTTTAATAACCTTGCTGCTCTGATACCATGTTAAGGAATTATGATCAAAAGATAAAAACTAAATTGTTGTAGTAGAATACAATTGCCTTGTTGATTGATTGATTCTACAAAAACAATGACTATATATATTGAATCCAAAAGATGTAAAGACATGACTCATCATATTAAGTTATATGATGAGTCATGACTATTCATACTAACATATTTTATAGTTTTTGATTATCGTTATTATGCACATAGTAATCCGCATATTATAAATCGCATAGTCAACGCATATAATGAAAGGGCCGTTTAATATTATCGGACAGTCACGATACTATCATGACTATCATATACTAACAGTCACGATAGTATCGTGACTGTTTGTATATAACAATCACAATACTATACATGGCGATAATCGTATTCAACTATTAAGTCGATTCAATAATATAGCATTACTTTATTTTATATTCTATATATATATATATGGTTTCACTTATAACCATATTAATATATATTATATATTTAATTATTTTATGGTATATATATATATATATATATATATATATATATATATATCATGATTGTCTCGTCATTTATTAAACACGAACGAACAATACTTTAACATTACTTTGGTTTAGTCAAAATCTTAATCAGTCTAATTTGATTGTCATACAAGAGAGCATAAATAAAGAACACATAATGCCTGGAAAACCTATAAATCCTATTCATTGACAAGAAGAATGTACTTATAGGCATAAATTAGTGACTTAGATAAAGGGATAGGGAGGGGGGAGAGAGTAAATAAAATGAATAATATTTTGAGAAAATAGAGATAGAGAGGTGAAAAAATCAATGGAGATAAAAATACTTAGATAAAGGGATAGGGAGGGGGGGAGAGGGTAAATAAAATGAATAATATTTAGAGAAAATAGAGATAGAGAGGTGAAAAACTCAATGGAGATAAAAATAGGTAGGGCAACAGAGAGAGAGAGAGAGAGAGAGAGAGAGAGAGAGACCCGTCTATCATGAGAATGAATGGAACACTTGGCACTCATTGCATCTAGGTGATACTCACATAGGCGAACCATTCTCGAGTTGGAGTAGTACTAAGATTTGTGACCTCTCATGAAACATGGGTCAATGAGTTTGACTAAATAATTACACAATAGAAATATATCACAATTTGATTTGCCGTGAAAAATATATCCTACCTATAAATTAAAAATATTGTATATTTATTAGTTAATTATCATATGGTATCTATAATATTTAATAATTTAAATTACTATTATAGAATTATATATTTATATAAGAATATTATACATTTTAAATTTTCCTATCGGCTTTACCCTTGCATCCATTTCGATGCAAGCGCTAGTTTAAATCTATTTTAAAATGCATTATAAACATAGACTTGTTGTAACAAAGGCGAGTGATTTTTTTTTGACAAATCAAAAAGAAAACATTTCAAAGATTTAGGACAAATACTTTCCTTTTTTCTCTTGATTTTCAGTGGTACAACTTGCATTGTCAAGTAGATCATCTCCATGGCTAGGAACAAAATGAAGGTGCTAGCATAGAAGACAATAAAAAATTGAACTGAGTTAGACAATGAAAGAATGAATTGCAACATGTAAGATAAGTAAAGAGAAGAGTCATGTGATTTGTTCTCATTGTTGTTTTGGGGTTTATTCTTACCTCTTCACTCCACCCCCTATTTCGGATCCCACTCCGAATACTATCATGTATTTAATTCTTTAAGCCTGTTTGGGTACTGGAATACCATATCCTGGATATGGTCAATTCAGGAAGATGCTTATCCTCAAAATGAAATTCGGAATATGGACTGACCCGTTTGGTTCACCCAAAAGATGAATGAGAAGATGCATAAGGAATTTTAATTCTTTATTTTTTAATTTCTTTGAATATGGTGTGTATATATACACACATGCACACATGTGTATATATACATATATACATGTGTGTGTGTGTATACATGTATGTATATACACACATGTATACACATATACACACATATACACACATTTGTGTACATATACACACATACACACATACACACGTGTATTTATACACACATACATGTGTGTGTATACACACATGTGTGTATATACACATACAAGTGTCTATCCATGTATACACTTATACACACATGTGTATATATATACACACATACACACATGTGTGTATACACATATACACACATTTATGTATATATACACACATATACACACCATACATATACACATACAAGTGTGTATCCATGTATACACATATACACACATGTGTGTATATATATACACATACACATATTTGTGTATATATACATATGTGTATATACACACATATACACACACCATACATGTGTGTATATATACATATACACACATACATGTATGTATATATACACATGTGTATATATACACACACATGTATATACACACATGCATATATACACATGTGTGTATATACACACATGTATATATATACATCCTTATAGCAATATAATATACATCTTATAGTCACGGATTGCACGAAATATTAAATTTGCTTTTGTAAAAATTGGAACTGGAATTTGAAATTCCAATTCTACCAATTAGGTGGAAGATGATATTCCCATTTTGGGGGCAAAATGAGAATTTCGGAATTCCAATTCCATTTTTTTCCAACGACCCAAACATGGAATTTGGCATTATCCAGAATTAGATAATGTCAGTTCCTGTCCAATTCCTGCTGCCAAACGGACCGTATCTACTATTATAGAGAGAAGCATACTTGAGCATGAACAATACAAATTGTCACGAGTCCTACGATTTTCCTTCTTACAATCAATTATTTCACTCTCTGATTTCTGCTACGCGTTCTTCCTACATCAAAGAGTTTGGGTTGGCACAGATGAAGCTGAAGTTAATGCAAGGATACTTTCTTCCTACTCCAAAATTCTCCCACAAGAACAACAAAAAGCTCTCTTGCATCTCTGAGTTTCTTGGCTCACTGCAAGATCGTGTCAGTCGTCACTGGATTTGTCCAAGGAGTATCGATCCATGTTGAGACCTCTACACCGAGCTTTGAGTAACCATCTGTTATACTGCGTCTTTCAGTTCGGATATGTCATCGATGTCCGTCCTGATTGGATTGAAGTTTGCTTGCATATCGATAATGTCAGGTGCGATGTGTTGCCGTTGGACCCGGATTATGGGAGTCTCATAAAATGGGGGTTCGACAGGCACTTGGAAGGACAGATATTGAAATGGGTTATTGAAATTTCACACTGGATAACCTATTGGCCAAATACATACCGCACTCCATATTCGGAGACTAATAGCCATGATTTTCGTCAAGAGCTTGATCTTACACTGCTACAGTCCTCTCATCCATAACCACTTCAATATTTGATGTAAACTATTCACCCACCAGATCAGGGTAATTGACTTTCCATCTGGGAGAGTTCGATTTGGAGATTTCTACCGTGTGAATGTTTGATTGCTATTTTGCGATTGTATTTGGTGCGATAAAGAGTGGGGATTGTATTATGTAATTGTTTTATTTTCTGAATAGATTCGTTGTGTTTCTGGTTTGGAAGACAAATTTACTATTATCCTCTATATGTGGAGCTTTTATAAACATACTCTTTGCTGCTATGGTTGATTCATTATAAAGAAAGAAAGTTCAGTTTGTTGGAGATGGAGTAGAGTTTATCTAAGAATTTTTCCTAAATGCTCTGAGAATATTAGCGGTCTGGTGAAAAGTATTTCTCTATTCTGCTTGATTCTTTATACAATTAGAATCTATTTTTAAAGTGCTTGTAACATAACCATCAATTATTTTTCTTAGCTTTGCACACAAAAATTGGAACTCTATTTTTAAAGGGTTGTAGTCGTCTAGCAGCAGGAGTTTATGCATGATTAAAATACTTCAGAGGTGAGTAGTATATGTATGTTGTATGTACATACACTGCTTACCCTGTGTAAGCAGTTACTCCAACCATAATTTGCGCATAAAGCTTCTTTACAAGCTGAATAGAAAAGGGCTACTTCACTAGTTTGGCATTTTGTTTGGTATTTTTAAAACTATCTCTGAAGATTTATCAACCTCAATGACAAATAAAATTTGTAAAATGAAGATTGTAAAGAAACATCAAACACCATTACTAGAACGCAGATTTTATTTTTCTATCCCTTGCAGTGTTGAACGATCTGTCAAGTTTCTGAATTTTCTGAATAATGGTAAAATGAACGTTAGAAAAGCACATCAAACAGATTTTTTAGAATGCACATTTGACTTTTCTGGCCCACGGAGTGCCGCTCACATTTTATAACCTTTGTTGAATAATGAATACCTATTTTTACCTTGTAAAATTGGTTCTAGCATCTAAATTTGTTACATTTTATAGCCTTTGTTGAATAATGAATACCTATTTTTACCTTGTAAAATTGGTTCTAACATCTAAATTTGTTTTGGGAAAATGTAAACGCAGTTTTAATAAGTAAATAGATAAAAACAGACTGTGGGGCAAAAGAGGAGAGTACTGATAGAGCTGCGTGAGAAAAGTTAAGAGAATTGGAGCTTGAGCATGAGATCAGAGGAGAGTCTGTATGAAGGGACCAGCCTTAAACATCACACACTAAGCATTGACTTAATATGAGTCTTACATTCCATTTCTATTTATGATCATGTCCGTTTATAATATGCCCGTATTTGTGTCACTGCAAACATACTTCAAGAAAGGTACTTCTCACATATTTTAATATGAGGCAATTTTTTAGTAAGTATTTTTAAGGGTGCATCTCAAATTGATATACCGGCGGATGTAAAGAATGGCCTATTTGGATTTAATAAGTCATTATGAAATTTTTGGTTTAAAAAAGTGAACAAATATTTTATATCAAAAATTGATGTAGTGATGATATGAATATTTAAATATATTAAAAAAAAAATTATTATTTTAATTAGTATTGATGAAATTATTTTTATATAGAATATGACTGATTAAAATATATATTTTAAATCTATTTATATTAAACATAATGAAAGATGTTAATACTTAGTTTGTTAATATTTAATTATTTTTAATATTTATTTATAATTTAAAAATATTTATGGATCTTATTTATATTTAAAAAAATTAAAAAATTGTTTCATAGTTTTAGATGGATAATATAAATATATTTTATATTATAATTTTAATAAATTATATATGATTACATGAAGAGAAAAATTTATTGCAATAGTTTTATATATTAATTTTTTAAAATTACATAAAAATAAAATAGAATATTAATTGCATATTAAATTTATACTTTTTCATCTATATCTCACATAAAATAGATATTTTATTACAATAATTTCATTATATAGAAATATTAGAGAATTTGTTAAAGAAAGAGATTAAATAACAATTTTAATTATAAAATATGAATTTTTTTTTAATATTTATAAGAGTTTCAATTATAGTTTGCAATTGTATTATTAAGCATTTTGTGTATTAGGTTGTGTGTGTTTATTATTTTATTGAAAATAATATAATATGAGAATTAGTTTAGTTAGAATTAAAGTATGATATTAATATAATTTAATTAATAATATAAACATAATATATAATTTTTCATATAATAATATTATAAATTTATTAAGATATATGAGGGCAACCTAAAATTTTGTTTTTTATAGTAGATTATTATTAAAAAACTTTTAAAATTAAAAAAGAAAAGTGAAGCATCTACAAGCAATTGAAAGATAAAAATAAAAGCTAAAAATTACTATTGTCATTTCTTACTGTAATGGAGAGAGAATTAAATGCATGTATCTAAAAAAAAATACTCATTAGTTTCTAATAGATTTTAACATATCCTAGTTTAGAGTTATACTAATTGAACTCTTTTATAAATTATTGCTACATATTTATATATTTGTATAGGTTCTATGCAAATAAAATAATTTATTTATGAATATAACTTATAAAATTATAATATAAAATATTTTATATATGTGTATTAAAAAACATCAAAAAAAAAATCATTTACAAGAAATTTACATACAAATTTGTAATAATAAGAATCTTAATAAGTTAAAATAAAAATATTTACAAATATTAAATAATATCACAAATTCATTTTTAAAAATATTTTTTATTTTTAAACTTATAACTTTTATTATATTTAAATATTTACTTCATTATATCAAACATTATTACATAATACTTTTATTACATTTACTATGAAACATTAATAATAAAAATTAACAAAATACATTAAAATATTATCTTTGCAATTTTTTTTAGCAGCCCATAGATATTCTATATAAAAATAATTTCATGGATGAACCTTCACGAGATCGAAAACACGAAGACTGGCCGAAAACATGAAGGACATGAGAGTATCACAAAGAATCTGCAAGATCTCATGTGCAAAGCATCCAAATGATGCATGAACCCAAAATAATGTCCAACACAAAGCCAAAAACACACTATAAGGATCGTAGCCTCTGAAGATATACACAGAATGATCACATAAAGAAATACCAAGGCTAATCAAATAGGAAAATAGGAAAACAAATATTTTTGGTTGATGCAAGATTGCTAACATCCCAAGATGCCCCTACATCAGAGAGAGAAGAGAGGGAGAATGATAGGTCTAGAGTTTGGGGAGGATAAAAATATTGAGATAGAGAGAGTGAGAGAATGTTTTTTATTAAGTAAAATAGGTTTTAAAGGATACCTAAAACCTAGAACAAAATGAAAGATCAGAAATTAAACACAGACTGAAAGGACAAAGCCAAACAGATGAAGCAGGCCACCACATGGTCGCAGAACCAGGTTTTGAAGGGGCCCCTAAACACTGTACACTCAAATTTTGACGGGGATCTGAAACCCCACTTAGATGAGTAGCTGCACAAAGCTAAAATAAACTTGAAAACCAGCGACACATAAACAATAGTTAGACATCAATCTGAAAAGGACAGTCTCGCTGTCTAGGACATGGCCCGAGGGCTACAAATTAATCCAGAATAGGGGAGGAATTTGGCTCCCAACAACAAGACATATGGCCACAAGAAGGATAGCTAGAGTGGTTAATGTACATTTAAGGATCTCTGGCATAAACGACAGGTGTTTTTACTTGGTCCCCAAAACCAGAAAACAAACTCTAGAGGTGAACCCCATAGAAGAGACAATGTGAGAAGAAGAGGAAAAATAATCCTTAATAAACTTAGATCTTCCCACAAAAGAGACTGTCCAGCTGCCAGTCCAGACATCACCATGAGAAACCCACTCCACCTTAATAGGAGCATCACCCACCTCAATAGGGTTAAGGGAGATCTCAAGAATAGAAAGGACGGGCCACCTTCTCCAAATCCCCCAGGTCAAGTGACCATGGTAAAGAAGATACCCCAACCAAAAACCCTATGTCACTTCTGCACAGTCTGTCTTCACCTCAACAGAAGCAGCCACCACCTCCATAGGTAAAGAAGAAGAGAAAGAAGGAAGAAGGTCAAGCCATACCTTTACCAGAAACACCTGAAAGCTCTCCACCTCCATAGGAGTTCATGAGGGAAGGGGAGAAGAGACAAAAATGGAAACCCCTAAAACACGGGCTAGAAGCGGCTTGGGAAAACTCCCCACCAACAAACTTTGCTCCACAAAGTAAAAAAATAAAGCATATGAGCAGCACCAGAAGTCATGGCATAGAGGCCTTAGGAGGTAATCCCCAAACCAAAGAACAATGGCTCTAGCGCCCACACCATCAAAAAACCCAGCAAAGCACCTTCGGCCATCAAAACAGGGCACAGGAATAAACCTGGCTTGAAAAACATAGATCCATCCAACAGTTGACACGCAAATCTGGGAGCGATTAAAATCCCCAGAACCACCAGGTAGGGCATGGACCACTACCACACAAGCCTTTCCAGCCTCCTTGGAAAGGAACACTTCCTTTAGATGTGTAAAAACAATGCGTAGAGGCAGCAGGAAAAAGCCAAAGAGGCAGGCCCGCAGGTGCTGTGCATAGAATAGTTGCTACACAGCCCAAAGGGGGTCCCCATCCCTATCTAAATCACCATCTTCTTCAGCCACCACCAAGGTGCATTTAGCCTGACCGGTGCCATTCAAAGCCCTAGTCGCTCCCTCTCCTCTGCTCCTGCTCATCACTTCCAAACTTTTACTTTTGGATTGGGTGTTTGTTAATGTATAGAGAGTGAGAGAATGTTGATAAGAGCATGTTGATTATTGAAATTTGACTAAGTTTGAAAATTTATATAATCTTAAAAAATCTAGAATCTACATTACAAATCCTAGAGATTTGAAATGACTTTCAAACATCGTAACAATATTAAATCATGAAATATAAGGTATAAGCATGTATTTAAATGTGATCTATACTTAAATGTTGTACAATTCATGAATATATTCATGTTAAGAGATTGATTATGACTTGATAATGAAAAAACACATTTTTTTTCATTTGGTGTACACCAGATGTGGTGTGTGCCAAATGCAATAAATGTATTATTTTTGTGCTTGATGCATGCTAAATATGGCATATACCAAATGAAAGGAATGTATTTTTTGCATTTGGTACACACCATATTTGGCATGTGTCATATTCAGCATGAACCATATAGTTTGCATTGGAAAATACCAAGCCTTTAACCTTGATTTTCCTTTGGCACCCAACCCAAAGGTTTAGATAACCATTTGAGGCCTGGGACATGTTTCTCTCCAAATGTCTTAAATTTTCTAAAAATTTTGTTTGAACTTTCATTTCGGTTTGCATGTGTTTCAATGCAAACAAAAAAACACCACAATGTTATTAAACTCTTTGTTAGATAACTAACCATGCAATCTTTTTTCTAGATTTTGATTATGTTAAGATGTTAATCTCCAATTTCTTTTGTTAGTGTGTCTATTTTTTGTAAAACCACAACACGTGGTATTTTAGGCATAGATTTTGGCTCGTTCATCAAATTTTGTAACAAATTGCATTGTAAAAAAAAAGATATTTTTACTCTTAGTTAATTTTAAAAAAAATAGGGGGGAGCACGCTCAATTTTTAGTTTTTAAAGATATGTCCACTTTGAAAATTAGTAAGAAATCATATATTCATTAAAAAATCAGCTAAAAAAATTGGGATAAACTACATGGTGTTAGCAAACTTCTAGTAGGAGCAATTTTAAAAATTCAAAAAAAATGACATTTTAAGGGGGCCGCACCAAATGCTATGTTATGTTTTTTTGAAAAATAAATAGGACCACTTTCTGCTCTACCCCTTTTTGAGGCCCTTAATCTCCACCATTTTCAAAACAAATTAGTAGTTTAAACTAGAATCAAATCACTTCAACTAGTCTTCTTGTTGCATCTTCAAATTTTGATAGCAACTATCTTGATTTTCTCATTCAAGTTCAAAGTTTACTGATTTAACAAAAAAGTGACATCTTAAGTCCCCCATCTATGTGCACTTACCCCTTAATTCTATAAAAGAAAATATATATGTTGTTATCTAACGTTGGGTAATTAGATAATTTCGTTAAGGGGTTGAGGACATTTCTTATATTATATTTGTGAGAGTTTAAAACATGTCATGCAATGTGGAATTACATGTTTTCTCACATAGAGTGCTTGTCGATAACTTAAGTTTTAGAAATTTTCATGGAGAAATTTAAAGATGCATCAAAATTGTTTTATTATTGAATAATACATTAGTAATAGATGCTTTAAGAGTCTAAGTTTTCTCTTTTTAGGGTCTTCCTAAGGTATTATTTATGTCATATGTGATGGTATGTTGTTTATTCATTTGCATATAGATTCTGAATACTTCTTTGCATAAATTTTTCTATTTGGGTTACATGGAATTATCATTGTATGGCTAGAATTTTTTCAACAAGGCCAGGTCTCTCAAGTAAAATATAGTGCCTAGCGACCTGGCCAAGGAAAATATCCAACATTTGCCATATTTTTTAACCTCCTCATCTACATCACCTTCTTTATCCTCCCCTTCAAACTTAAAATCCCCGTTGCTACTCTAGTTCGCACTCATTGTAGAAAACCCTTTCCATATAGTCACTTATAGTAGTTGTTGCAATAAATTGAAATTGAAATTTATTTAAAAATTAAAATAAAAAAATAAATTTTATTTTAAAATTGCTCTTTTTAGGATGAAGTTACACTCAAGAAGTAGTTACTTTTGTAATACTATTAGGGTTTAGGGTTTAGGGTATAGTCTTCTTCTTCTTGATAATTTACTTTCCATTTTTTAACAATTATGACAATAATTAAGAACAGTAGTTTTGATCCACATTAATTCTTTGGGATGAATATGCAAATCTAGTTCATTTTAGTGCACGAACAAAAATAATTATAACTTGTTTTTCTTCTTCAATGTAAATGAATAATTAATAAATACAATACGATGAATGATCAAAAGATGAGATAAGTCATTTTTTTTTTTTTGGGTTTTTCTAAATGGAGGAATTTCTATTATCTACAAAGAATTTCTAGCTACTTGATATGGGAGCATGATTCTTTAGGATGTAACCTCTTCAAATGAAAGCCAAAGATTGAGATACGTTAAATGTCCTTGAATGAATAAGGACGTAATAATAGATCATGCAAATGTGTGTTTTATTGACTTAGAATGACCAGCAAACATAAATAGGTGTAATAAATAGATAACCAAAATAAATATACCAATTAATTAATAAATATTTAAATTTATATTAATATGAGAAAAATAAAATAAAACCAATAAAATACTTGTAAAAAAGAAATATATTCTTTTTAGGATGAACCAACTCTCTATAAAATTTGACTATTTTATTGATGTGTTTAATAATTGTATTAAAAATTTCTATTAAGAGAGAATAATCCACTTACATTTGTTAACCCGCTAATCATTTAAGGCACTTGTTTTGGTGACTTTGAAGATGAAATCTCTACATTTGATTTTTGAATGCATCTTGTGTCTACAGTAATTTCTTGGACAAAGAAGCAACTAGTACTAACCTTATCCTCTACAAAAGCTTAAAATATAGCAGCCTTCGAGACAACTTGACAAATCTGATGTGTTCAAATAATTCATGAAGATTTATAAGAACAACAAATTTCATATACAACACTCTTTTTTGAAAACCAATTTGCAATCAAAACGATCTTTCGTGATCAAATCAAATACATCAATACCAAATTTCATTTGATTTGGCACACTCTGAAATATAATAGTATGCAACACAAATATTGCCCCACTATAAATTAGCCCACAAATATTCTAATCAAAGCAATTGATTGAAAGAAGTTTGATAAATTCGAAAGAATGCTTGATTTAATCCCTTCAGATTAAGAGGGGCATTTTAAGGTGTAATTCATTACAGAATTCTTAATATTAGGTTTTTTTTTACTGTTTTCTGTAATTTCTTTCACTTCAAAACAATTTAACTATTCTATCGCTGTCTTCTAGATTTTATAAATCTATTCTCCTTTTACATCAGATAATACAATATGCTTTGTCATTTTCCATTCTATTGAAAATCCCTGTCCGACAAACTTTCGAAGTCTATATTGTGAGCTGGCTCACCAAAGTCAGTCAAGCAATCGTGTGACAAATTGAAGATCCTTGTAATTGAATTGGTATCAATCTTCCTTTTCCAACCAATCATAATTTGTTTGGTCTACGCTGCCCAAGATAATTTGTCTCCTCAGTTCTCACACGCAAAAGAGAATTGACCGTTGGGGAACGTCTGTTGCACGACTCCAAGAATAGACAGAAGCAACTGCACTTAATCTTCCGCCTTTGTTTCATTCATCACTTTCCTTCTTCTTTCTCTCTTTTTTTTTTTTTTTTAAGTTATTTTTTTGTGTTGAGAAAGGTATTTTCTTATATATCCAGTTTCGTCTTATGTTAATGAATCTCTTTTTCACATAAAAGAAAATTTCAGTGATAACAAATGTTACGCTTCTAAGAATAAACAGATGCATGTGTACCTCATCTTCAGCCTTTAATTCATTCATCACTTAAGGAGAGATATGTTGTCTTATATAGTTCAATTTTGTCTTATGCTATTGAGTCTTCTTCCATGAAAAATTAAATTTCAATAATGATAAATGTTACGACTCTAAGAATAGAGAGAAGGAACTTGCACCTCATCTTCAACCTTCACTTCAATTTGGTCTTTTGTAAGTTTTCTCTTTTGTTTTTGCTTTTGACGAATGCTACTCCCTATTATACCTCCAAAAATATGATAAAAATGATTGCCAATGATAAATTTGTGAAAAAGATGCTCAAAAAGTCTAATTTTGTCTATTGCTATGTGAAACCCCATGTTTGTTATCTACAAAAAGAAGGTAAGGACCGTTCGAATGCACAAAATGGCTCACTACCCTATTTTGTGTGGCCTAGGTATCAGATATCACATTAATATCGAATATGATCATATATCGAATTCACAAGGGCACCAAGAATTTATCGTTGGCATCCTTGTAAAGAAGGTATCAGATATCAGATTATCCAATATTTGATACCTATATATAAGGAGAGAGAGAGAGAGAGAGAGAGAGAGAGAGAGAGAGAGAGAGAGAGGAATTGTACAATAAGAAAAATTGGATAAAGAGGATTAATCCGAATTCTTTTGACATATTTAGAAGGAAGATGATACATTAGGATCAAAAGGACTTGAGCGCTAAGAAGTTACAATAATATTTTTCTATGATTCCTTAGGTTGATTAGGGAGATACAAGATAAAGGGATGGAGAGGAGGGAAAGAAAAGTTTTAGGTTCCACAGACTAATAAAAAATAGAAAGCTTAGTACATATACCATAAACAAAAACCAGAGGATGTAATTGACCTATAAAATCAATTTTTGGTGGATCCGAAAGGACTATGTCACTCTAACTAACCTATTCCCAGGTTTGGGTTGACTAGGATGACCCTTTGACTGCACTTTTGACTTATTTTAGTCCTAGACTGTCTGTGAGCTCCTAAACTTTTTAGTCTTGATCCAGTGCAAACACCACCTATTCGTACACATATAAAAGAAGGAAAATTGTTATGCAGACACAGTTTGTCTCAGTCAAACCCCAGTTTGGTATCAGCCTGGAAATGAAATGAATGAAAGTGTGCTAACATAAAGCAAGGGCTAGATCTGAAACATAAGGAAGAGTGCATGCATAATAAGTTTCTGACCTCCAATCTCGAAAGTAAAAAGGACAACACTATGATGAATGAAATGTTGGAAATCAAGGAAAGGCTAGAGGCTTTCGAAAACTCCATCCCCGTGTTGTTTCTAAAGAGGAATTTAGTTCTACTATGTCTTCTTTATGCAAATTAATCAACGGTTTTATGAGCAAGGCTGTGTTTGGGGCGACTACGAGAAAAAGAAAATTAAGGAAAAGTTCCAAAGAATCGAGCAATCATGGGAACGAGGAAGAGGAACCTAAGGAAGCTGATGCGTAAGATTGGATGAAGGATCTCAACCACCTCTCAAAGGATTGGGAGTATATTTCTAGCCTTAAATGATCTTCTTTATATCTCTGTTATGATACAACGTCGGGTTTGTTGTTAAGACTGATATTTTATGGTTAAACTTTTTGTAGTGATAAATTTTAACGGGGACAATTCATTGTTTCTCCTCTGTAGAAGAGGTATTTTTTGTTATTGGAAAATGTTGCTACCTAGTGATATGGACATGAATAATACTTTAAATAGTGCATTGTTAGACGGTAGAACTTCTGAGGTGGTTTCTGATTATTTTTCTCTTTGATGGCTTGGGCGACTTCTAGTTGTAATGGCACAAAGTCTTCTTTTTTGAAGTTTTTTGTAATGATTTCATGTTTTTGATATTAGCAGCAGCAAGAGGGTGCTGACCCGAGGTACATATAAGCTAACAAGACAGACTTAACAACATGTTAAATCAGCACCGTCAGCAGGAGATAAACAAGTATACTATCTGCCTATATCAAAAACCACAACAAAAAAGAAAAACCAGCAGCAGTAAGTGTTCCAAAAATACACAATATCAGAGTTAGACAACCAAAAATAATTACGAAGCCACGCAGGGCTATTTAACATAAGTGTTAATCTTAAAACATAACTTAAAATGACTGGCCAAAAAATAGGGCTTGGGGTCCGCAATGTGACAGCAGCCCAACCTGCACTTCATCTTCAGTTAGATCCCTTCCCGTCCCATAAGCGCTTCGACAGCAGTAGGTCCGCCCACTCTTCATTAAGGAACTTGAAGAGTTCTTTGTTTCCATCCACCGAATCCTTCCCAGCTGAGGCTTGTTCATTCAGTAGGCAGAGGGTTGTGGAGGAGGCGTACATGACTTTAAGAGCAAATTTACTAACATCCGCCAGCCTCCTATTGGTGTTAGCCAAGTCCCAATTCAATTTGGCCACCGAATTCTCCAGATTAACCATCTGGAACTTAATTTTTCCCACCAGGCCAGAGCCCATAGCAGACTTAGGGTCCTCAGTCCTGTTATCCAAGATAGAAATGTCCTTACCCACATTGGCCACATTGTCCTATTTATCAATTTTACCCTCTTCCTGATCTGTATTAGTTTGATGTTCCTCCCTACTAGGGGACTCGACCGATACATCCTCTTTATCAAAGAGCTCCTTCATAGCATGTTTCCCTTTTTCTTTGGCAAGCTGAGAAGACCGACGAGTACTGGTGGGTTGAGCGTCAATATTTAGGGGGCAATCCAGGTTAATATAGATCTTTTTCCTCTTTTTAGCAGACTAAGGAGAGTCCTCCAGGGTCAGATCATGCTTCCTTCCCGTACGAGGAGTAGAGGTCAAGCGGATACCAGAGGAATTAGGGCTAACCATAGGGGCAGAACTGCCAATGGAGTCTAAAGGCGAGGGAATGCCTTGGTCTAGGGAGACTGACGGGGACAAATTCTGTTGAACAAGTTGGGTGATTTCCACAATGGGCAGAGGGCAGAGAGCCCAGTGGAAGTGGTAGATCCTAAAGATAAGCCCCTGATGCAGGTAAATGGATTTTTTTCCCAGGGAGATGGCCTCATTTACAGCCGCCACTATATTCTCTAAATAATGCAGAAGGTAAAAAGGCATGGAAATTAACAATTCATTCCTAAGATGATTAAGAAAGGGAAGGTGATAGTTGTAGAACATGCCAAACTTTCCCTCCAAGGTGAAATATTTCATCACGAGCTTGCACATCTTCAGCCAAAATTTAGGAAGACCGGTCCTGCTATAACCCCCATTCTTAGACACAAGTTTATCATCATTTACAAAGAAATGGTCAAACTCTATTTTGGCCTAGGTTTTGGTGGTTTTCTTCCACTTTCTTCTCGTTGTCGCCATGCCTGTGGCTCTCCTCATTAATCTCAAAGGTGATACCATTAATAGTAACTCTTCTCTTGCTCCAGCTTTTGACGAACTGGCGAGAAATCATCTCATCATGCTCGGCCAAACATTTCATGAATGGAAGAATCCCACCTTCTTTGCAGAAATGTATCACCATTTGGTCGGAGGTCAATTCTTCCTCGATTCTATCAGTTTCAATCCTATGGCGGTCCCCTCCCATATTTGCAAAGTAGTTCAGAGCGGTCTTCACCCAAGACTTCCAAACCCAGTGAGAGTCGAAACCCTTCTCAATAGAAAACCATAAAAAACCAGAGCAAGAAAAGAAAGCTAATTCGTTGCGTGAAGTGGAAAAAATGGGGTAATAATCAGCCTTTAAGCATCTATCTTTTCTCATACAAAACCTGCTAAAAAAATTGTCTTTAGGCACATAAATCTCCACTAAGGCCGCCACCGAGGTTAGCACGTGTGAGCAGCGTTGTAAACCATAATTACAATCAAAACAATCTTTGTCATATATTTTAATAATCACCCTATCTCTGATGGCGTGAAAGGGCATTATGACACTTTATGAAGGGAGTGACGCAAGCAATCCACCTCCTCTGCCAAAAAGAAATCCAACAATCCGCGGCCACATGGCCTTTCCAAATGTGAAAACCAGGCAAGCGCAAATGGATATTGCTCTGGGGTCCACCTTTTAGTGCCCAAATCTGACTTTGATTTTCAAACATCACGGTTGTTGTTACTTCCGCTCATTTCCCTCTCAAGCAGGTCCTGAGTGATTTTTGGTAGCTGATTAGCAGCTCGCCGGCAGCGTAAGCCACCCATCTGCAATCCCACGGCTGCCATGGTATCGGCAAAAAAATTCCCTTCCCTGTAAATGTTCTTTATAGTGAACTGAACAAAGTGAAGCATTAACCCCCAAATATCTGACAAAATAGGGTCAACCCACCATCCAGCCAAGGAGTAACCACCAACAGCCTCAATAATAACCTTGGAGTCCCCCTCAATTTCAATCCTAGTGCAACCATAGTTCAGGGAAAAATTTAATCCCCATAGGAGCACCATAGCCTCAGCCTAATTAACCGAGTGGTCAACAAGGGGGCTAGCATAAGTAGCAACCAGTCTCCCTCATTGATCTCTTATAATTCCCCCTCTTGCCTGTCTGCCACCTCGGGAAGCCCCATCAAAATTGAGTTTGTACCAGTTTTCCTGGGGGGCCCAAACAATAGTCTTTTTGGCTCTAAGTTTAGAGCTGTCAAATCTGTCAAACCCCTTGCTGAGACCCCAGGCTTTGGCAATTTTCCAATCAAAATCAGTGGGAGGGGAAGAAGGGATTTTCCAACTTCCCACTAGCAGGTTATCCTATATAAGTTTAAAGCCAACATAGAAGACCTCCTTAGGATTGAGTTCAGTCTCTCTAAAAATCCTATTGTTGTGTTCCTTCGAGATGACCCAGCAAAAAAATAGGGGGATTTGATTCCAGAGGAGTTTGATCAATGGGTGCTGAGAAGGCGATTGCCATTCAAGAAGAGTGTCTTGGATGTTGTGGTTAGACACCCATGGGAGGTTGAGTCTTGAGAGAATCTCCTGCCAAACCCCATCAGCAAATTCATAGTGGAGCATGATATGATTAGAGATTTCCACATCTTTCTTGCAAAGGCAGCAACGGTTGGCAAGGCTAAACCCACATTTAGCAAGGTTGTCAAGCGTGAGCATTTTCCCATGAAGGGATGTCATGTTGTTATCTGGGTTCAGGGCCCTTTCCCTGCCATCTTAATCAAAAATATAAAGTAGGGGCTAGATCTAAAACATGAATTTTATTATACCTTGCCAACCCAAGTGCTTCTTTGAATGTGATCAAGAGTGATGATGCAATATCTTTGAATCCACAAAAAATCCTTAAAATTTGTCATGAAAGACAAGTCTTTCATATTCATTGTTGTATTTTGTCACAATGCTTAATGGAGGGAGAGAAGATTGACATGAAGCAGTTAAGACTTGAATGCTTGGATGTATGGATGCTTAAATTTATGTGAATAAATTATTATGTTATGATCTTCTTCCTTGATGGTGAAATCCTTTTCTTGGTCTTCATTGAGGGAAAGAATATTGATCCATGGAAAATATTTCCTTAAGAACACTCTGGAATGCTCGAATGCAAAATTGCAAGAGAGACCTTGAATTCCAATTGCATGATTGTTCAAATGAGCAGAGGTAGGTTGCTTATATACTCCTCACAAAAATTTCATAGCTCAAAAGTCCAGGGAAGCTGACGGGATTTAAGATTTCCCACTTAACCCTTGAGCCCATCCTCTGATTCAAATTTCGGAGAGTTAATGGGGGAACGGGTCATCCTAGCCGACCTATTCCCCCCAAAACTAATAAAATTTAAATTGAGGATCCCAAATGAAATGGAGATTTCAAAATGGATAGAGGTATCGAGGTTGAATTACTTGAAATCAATGGAGGAGCCTATACTTGCTAAAATGGAGCCTAACTGAATATCTAATTATAGGTTCTTACAATTTAGGATGATACCAAAATATATAATATTTAACATAATATTTCTATATTAAATAAAATATATAACAAATATTTTAAATATGATGTTGTGGAGAAGGAAAAAGTACACCAACCTAGAGACCAATTAAAATCTCAATGGATGAACCCTCTCCTTGTGCCACCTCACTTAACTAGTGCACAAAGCTAGGGGGAACAAATGCGGGTTGATGTAGGAGAGTTGTTTGGTTGTTTTTGAGTGCTTAAATGTGAATGTAAAAAAAATAAGTGTTACCAATATGCTTAAATAGGCAGGAATGTAAAAATATCATATGGATTAACTAATACAAATATTTAGACTATTGCAAATAAAATAGCAAAACATAGAGAATAAACACTAGACTCTGCAAGCTTACTGCCTTAGACACCCGCATGAGTCTAGGACAAAAACATAGATATCGGATGTTAGCACGGTGCATTGGTGTCTCGTACAAATAGAATGTAAAGGCTAATAGAATTAATAAATAAAATGTATAGAAACTAAACAAAATGGTTAAACTAGATAAACATGCTCTAGATACAACAATCTAATAATACTAGATGATGGAAATCACAAGAAAATGGGAGATAATAGCACCAGATTCAAAGGTTGACAGGGTTGAAGCCACAAACTCAGATATCCATGAAACCTGCACACACGGAGATGAGAAAATTATTGGGGTTGCTTGGAGACCTACCTTAGTCAAATCCCCACTTTGGTGTTTCTACCTCCATAGCACCCTAATGGACAGAATAAAATGGTGATATATAATTGTATGGATAAAGGAAGTAAATGATAATATAACAAGAAATAGATATAGAGCATGATATGATATCAAAGAATTGATTAAATGAGGTGGGGAAACTCCCCTTTCCCAGATAGGACCCCAATGAAGATAATGCAACGAAGATGTAAGAAACCAATGGAACTTGAGAACCAAGAACTTCTCCAAAGTGTGTGAATGACACAGGGGCTTCACTTAGTGAAGCTGAATCATATCACGTCCATTCATGGAATACTAAATAATCCCTCTATTTTCAAAAACTATTGCCCCAAATTCCTTTTTTTTCACCCCTTCGAATACCCTCCCAGTATCCCCCCACCCATTTTCCTATATAAATCCCTACCCCCCTGCCCAAAAAGAACCCCTCCCCCTATTTAGAGAATATATTTGCCATTTTTTTGCTCATTTTAAACCCCCAATATGAATGTATGTGATAGTGTATTTCCTCTCCAGTGAAGACCTTGTGGTGAATGAGAGCTTGAAGATCAAGAAAAAGTCCCAAAACCTATAAGAAATATTCAAGAAAATATCCAAGAATCAAGAGAAAGACAAATGAAGGAAAAATGGAAAATTGTACTACATATAGTGTCAATCCTACATAGGAAGACCTATGTTTCAAGCATTAAAAAGCGCAGGTTGGCAGTTTGTAACACTCCAATGACAACCTACATTTCTATAAATTTACAAATGTTAGCGCATTGCCCGAATGTCTCTGCGGGGCACACGTGTCCTGAGTCATCAAGTCGCATGGTTGGAATTTTAAATTAGATGGTGAGTTGGCAAGCGCGATCGATGATAGGGATTATACGTAATTTGAGTCTTAAGCTAAGGTAGGGGTAATGCTAAATGGTAAGTTACACAAGGGTGTAAAATTTAAGCCATTATAGATTTATATAATCGTAATATACTTTAATTTAGTTTATTATATATGTTACATAATTGTATAATATATTATATATTATATTGTAATCTATATTATATATTATATAGCATGATATAGTATATAAGGTATGTATTATAGGAATATACTATAAAAATTAGCTATTAGAAATGTTCAGGAATCTAATATCCAATACCCCTAACACAAATTTGCAGCCTTGGGATTTGCCTCATAATCATTATGGGATTTGGCTTGGGGATGCCAAACCTGAAAAGTGAACACAAAATTTTGTTTATGAGTTTTCCTTGTGTTTCAAGGCTTTGACCATGTAGCCGACGACTTTTCTTTTATCTAAAACTGATGTAACGAAGAAGAGTTTTTTAAGGAGATTCTCATCTTTTGACCAATATAAATTCTACCTAATTTTTAGTTTGATAAATAACTATTATTCATTTTCTAATTGAATTACATCTAAACTTTTGATTGACATGTTGATTGAAAACATCTATAACTTTCAGATGGTATAACATTTTTTGAATATGAAATATGTGCCACATTCTATGCTTCACATACTATAGGATTAAGAGAAAATGAATTGTATAAAGTTTTGGCCAAGTTATGGTGGGCAAACATATGACTTTTTTATATTTTCAAAAACTTATAGTAAAAAAATATAATTAATTATTTACTTTAAAAAATAAAACAAAAAATATGTGTCACATCTGGACACGAGTCTTCTACTTATATCTAAAATATTATTTAAAAAATATCATTTGACTGTGGTTCGGGTAGTCAGACATACACTCACATCTTACCTTTTTCCTAAAATTTTTGTACTACTGTATTAAAATTTTAAATTTTCACCAAATAGATTTTTTTTATAGAAAATATAATTAGCATGTTAGAAACCATATTCAATTTTCTACATATTCTACTGTCACATATTTTTGATATAATGTTGATAACTTATTCAAATGTTTACACCAAGTTACCTAATTTTGTTTTTCTAAAAATTGATTTCCACTTAATGGCCTAGTTTGACCCTTCATGATCCTGCACATACCAAGATATTGAAAGAAAAACTTTAATCTATGACTCCCCTCTTTGATCCACTAGAGTCAAATTAGCATCTTTCTTTTGTAAGTGAACTTTGAGGTGGCATCTTTTTAAGAAAGACATTTAATTGTACTACGAACGACACTCAAGTACAAAACAATTGATTATAGACTTGTCTGGTTTCCAGGTTATGCCGCTGGACAAGTGAAGATAAGTATAACATGTTAGCAAGTCAAGATACATTTTCACAACGCATGAATGTTACCGATTTTCTATTGACTATTGACTGGAGACAATAAGTATATTGACTTGTCATTATCCTTGTGACGTGTGTTATTGTTGGTCTGTGTTGCTCGATGATTTGGAGATTTTTTTATGGCTAAAATTTAGATGTTTTTATTTAGCGGGGAACACGGAGTAATTTTAAAGCTCGGCGAAAAGTTTTAAATTTTCATTCAAATTAAACATTTTCATTTTATTAATAGGATATAATTGTTTTGTTTTTATTTTCTTAAAGGGTTATACTTGTGAGGAATTTAATTTTTGGATGGATTGGTGTTTTATGGTATTTTATATAAAATTGTGCATTGTATCATATTTATTTATTAATAATTTTATTATAACGAGATGTAATACTTATATCAAGTGAAAATTTTATAAAATATTTTATATTTTGAAAGTAGTAATAGATTAATCTATCAAATTTTTAAAAATTCTTAAAAATCTAAAGTGTAGGAAGGACTGATTTGGGGGTTCACTTATAAGGATGATTGCTTCCCTAATTGAGTGGCTGTATAGAGTCAAGGTTAAAATTGTGCATGCAATTGTTTATCAAGTGTTGCATATCACTTAATCGAATTTGATGTTATAAAACAGATTTAAGATCATCTAGGCTATATTAATTTAATGTAATTTCAAATTTTTGACTTGAAAAATATGATTTTCTATCAATTCAAGTATGTTCAATTAACCATTATATCTAGTAGATATATTGTGAAATGATGAAATTAAAATTATGCATTCAACGATCATGTCAAACTATAATATAATTTCATGCTTTATATTTGAAGTTAATCATGTTGGTATTTTCTACACATTTTAATTTTAGACTAACTACTTTCTCTTGGGTAATGAAATGGATGTAAGATACTACTTTCCCCTCCACAAATTAAAGGGATAGTGTATTGGACAGAGGGAAGTAGATTGAGCACAAAATGTATGGTCATCAAAGATATGAAAACTCATGTACACATACTTGTGCTTTAATAGTTGTTTAGTTTGATTGCAATATAGTAATGTCTTAATAATTATGAATTTAGTTATCGATAGTCATGAATCTACAATTTTCAAATTGTCTGATAAATGTATTCTACAAACAAATATCTATTTTTTTTTTAAGTGACTTTTGAGGTAATATTTTTATGTCTTCCATAGATAATTTTTGATATTCTGAATCATCCATTACTCAATAAATGAATATAATAATAATGTGTGTGTGTGTGTGTGTGTGTGCACGCACGTGCGCCTGTGTGTGTTGGCACACACACATACATATTATATGAAAATTTTACTTGTGTACCTTTTATGTATTAACGCACACACATGTATATGTGTGTATGTTCATATACATGTATATACTTCTATGTACAAG
>MU226210.1:337760-356152 GCA_018584345.1 Thuja plicata
AATATATATATATATATATATATATATATATATATATATATATATATATATATATATAAACCAATTGATTAATATGACATATGCTATTGAGTATCCTGTTCAATCATAGTGCACTTTATGAATGGATTTGTTATGTTCTTGTTCTTTTACTAGTTTATTTTCAAGTTTTATCTAAGATGTTTATGAAATTTCATTTTATGCATATGATGATAAGTTAAGTCTTCCTTCTATTCATAGCTATTCTTTTCCCTCTCCCAAACTTAGTCCCACCCATGAGTACATATTGGTGCAAAGAGAAATTATTAACACTTGTTTCAAAAATATCTCTCCTAGGGATGAACCTTTGAGGAATGATGTGAATTATTCTCCTAAAATGTACCACCCCATGAGAATAATTTGGTTCAAGAGGATGATATCATTGCTTCTTTTCCTAGTAACACCTTACCTTCTATTCACTTCAATGACTTCCCTTCTAGAAATGAAGTATTGATGGATTATGTTTTTCCATCTCCCAAAGTTTTTCCTACTCATAAGGATACCTTTGAGAAAGAGGATGATATCATTAACACTTTTTTTTATGCGCTCTCTCTTAAATATGAAGATTTAGTGAACAAAGAGCCTAACCAAATTCAAGTCAATGATATTCATGTTTTTAGTTATGTGAAGCCTAAAATTATTGTCCACCTTCATCAAGATGCCCCTCAACCTCAAAAAAAACATGTGATTATTCTAAAAGGTGTTAATCATCCTGATTATCATGTAGTAGCTCACATATATACAAGATTCAAATATTCTTCTAACTTATCAACCTTTTTTCTTCCACCTCCTTGTCTTTCACAACATGTCGTTAAGGAGTATGATCTTATTGAGAAGCTTCATGATACTCTAGGTAATATATTCCTTTGGCATTTGATTAAACTTCACCTAGATACCATGGGATGCTCTCTGAAGTCTAACGTTAGGTTTTTATCTCGCCTTTTGCTAGACCAAATGATGTAGTAACCTTTCTTGATCATATGCATGAAACAAAGAAGAATATTGTGTTCTCACAACATGAGTTATCTCCTTTGAAAATATGACCCCCTCATGATTATTATGCTCATCTATGGAAATTGCAATAATACGTACCCTAGTAGATAATGGTTCAAGGCTTAATTTTTGTAGCATAAACTTGTTGCATGGAATCAAAGTTGATAGCTCCCTCATTCAACCAATTTATTTTTTTTATGAATTTAATAAAGTTGGTAGATATTAATTAGATATAATTGCATTTCCTATTAAAAGAAGGTCATATGATTATTATTACACCTACCCATTTCATTCCCAATGCCTTTCACATACAACCTTCTTCTATGTATATTGTGTCTCAATGATATGCAAGAGGTCCCTTCTACCCTTCATTAACTACTCAAAGTTATTCACAACAACAAGATGTACACACTACAATATGATACAAAGTTGCATAGTGATGTTGAAAAAGTAGTATATATTTCTACCATTAACACTATGGATCCATCTACAATACAGTCTCTTATTGAAAATCCTTTCTTAGAGAAAAATTGGGTCCTTTAGAATTCACACCCTATTTTGTTGAGACTTCGACCCAGTTGAAAATTAGAGATTCCTCTCCTCTTGACTTTTCAACACCCACAAAAACACCTACATTTGATTTAGAAAAATATTATGGTTTTAGCTTCAAAATCATTTATAATCATGGATACAATGGACATGAATTAGGATGTGTGCAACAAAGTATGAAGGCTCATGAGAAATATACATCACACTTTTCTAAAGAAGGTTTACGTTTCTAACCTCCTTTGTCGACATCCCCTTTCCTATTATCTAAAATATCTATCCTTCTTCTATTAACCTTTCATCTCAACAAGAGATTTTTTAATGATCCTATTCAAGAAAAAAAATAATTACTTTCCCTACTAAAACTCGAAGGAAAAATAGTAAAAAAACAATCAATCCTTCTTTTTGTGTATACCATCAAATTCATCGTCATTAAACCAATGAATTTCATTATTTGGAGGGTAAAACTAAATAACTTATTATAAATGGCATCATTTAAATGAAAATTAACAATGAGTTGCACATTCATCTTATCTGTTCTAAATAAAATATCATTCCATGTTTCTCCTTAATATGTGACACTAGTAGCTTACCTTTTGGGTAGATCATTGTCATGCATGGTGGTACAATTTCATGTGCAATCATACTTGGATAGAAACAAAATAGGATAATTATTCTTGTATCTACGTTGGGGAGAAAGAATATTTATCAAATCACATCTCCTTCATTATTCTATATTTTCCCCTTTTTGAGTTATATATGGATATCCTTAGATGTATCTTTTATAACTGGATATCATTTCTTGCATATGATTGTTTATTATTTAAGAAGATTGTATCCTTGCTTCAAGGTGTGCATCTTTGATTAGGACCTCTTGATATCTTGAAAGTGTATGTATTTTTTAAATGATATCTCCTCAGCGTTGAATGTGTACAATCCTTCATTGAGAATCCCCTCTCCTGGAAACTAGGAAGGTGTGTATTCTTGACCTTCTTTCCCTTTCATAGTTGAATATGTCATCTTTGTTAAAGATCTCCTCTTCGTAGAGGTAGGTATTTTTAGGAAAACATCTCTTCCTCCACCTTTGATTATCATGTAACCTTTATAAGGATCCCTTTACATTTGTTGCAAGATATCACTTTTATAGATATCTCTTCCTTACTTAAAGATTGTACCCTTTACTAAGATCTTTCTTCCTATCTTGGAACACATGCATTTTCTTTGAGGATATCTCCTTGGTGATGTATTTTTTTTATCCTTGATGTGGATCTCTATATTCCTTAACATTATAATATGTTAACATCTTAAGAGGGGTCATATGAGGCCTTTTTTTTTTAATCATTCATTTATGTGCCTCCAAAGTGGTGGTGTTATGTTGCGTAGCACCCACTAAGGTGTGGTTTTCAATCTTTAGACCTTTTACTTTTTGTCACCTACCATATTGTGGCTTGCTAGTGTGATAACTGTTGTCCATGCCCACTTAGGTGTTGGTTATACTATTTGCATTTTCTCATATGTGGTTCATATATTAAAGTGTAACTTGCTAGAGTGATTGTTGTTACTTGTATCTAGTATAGTGTGATTTACTAGTGTGATCATTTGTTTCACTACATGAATCACCCAACATAAAACACCTTGTTGATAAGTTAAATTCATGCCTTCTCTCATCAATTGGTGTACCCCATTGTGCCTTCTATAAGTGCACTTGTGCTCTTGCAATAACATGTCAAAAATGATATTAGTAGGGTAAAAGTACAAACCTGCGTCACACTTTTATAAAGGAAAAGGTCAACAACATGCAAACTATTCAACTTTAACGACATAAAAGTGGCATTTTTATTTAGAATTTGAGGATGATGTAAACTAATGAAATGTGTAAAACTAGATGAATTTTATGCCTATAATTTTTTAAAAAAAATTGAACAAGAATTTATATAGTTTTTTTTTTAAGTCCATTTTTAACTGCTGAAAACTACTAAAAATCTGGGGTCTAGCTCTACCAAACAAGTATATGCAAATAATCTAATTTTCCTCTGATTTCAAAATATGTTAATAGATAAAATGTATAGCTAGTGCATAAAAGAAGAAAGATTGGTTTGCAATGTATATTTTCTCCATTATAACTGCTCAAAGTTGAACTTATATGAAATCGACAGTTTTCATCTCCCACCAAATTTTCCCTATCAAATCTACACCATTCAGAAAAAATTACATATTCTTGAAGAGGGCTCTCTCCTCTAGTGTTAAATATAAATTTTAAATTTTTTTCGATATGATTTACTATTTTTTATTTATTTGAAGCAACATCTTCTCGAATGTTAAAATACCTACTTGTTGTATTTTGAAATTATAATATATTAGATCTAATCAAAATACTATAAAATTTATATGACAATAATCTTAATCTGAGCTTTACAAAAGGGTATTATATATCTTTTTTTTTAAATATCATTAAAAAAAGTAGGGGTTATTGAAAAATGTCTTTTCTGAAGTAATTTTATTTCTTTGGTAATATGACCCAAATGGGTACAAAACATGCATTTAACTATGACATTTCCAATTGGAGAAGTTGAACCACTTATCTAACTTAGCTAGAATGAATCTAGCTAGACCATATGTTTGATGCAAATTAATTTTTAGTTAGAAATGCTCAAATTCAGCTGTGTTGATAAGTTAGCCTAAAACATTACACAACTTTGTGCTTTTACCTAGTAGTTGAGATATTTTGAAATTGATGTCTCTTCAAATAGTTGACTTGGAACCTTTTATTTGATTTAATATTAACATTATTTTTTTTGCATATATTTAAATGCTTTCACATGGATTTATAGGATCCTATGCTTGGGGAATTTCCACATGATTGTAAGAAATGGTAAGTAAGAAAATTATGCAAAAAGTTCTGCTATCCTCCATAACACAATATTACTTCACACTAGTAGGACCTTGGATATCTTCAATACCTCAAAATACATCCTAATGCTCTAGTACTAGACTAATGAATAGAATATCAATACAAATTAACAATATGATCTTCAAACTATTAACATAATGCAAAACTATACAAGGCAAAAAACATTTGTACATTGTTATTTTTTGAGGGGATATAAATACATTTTTTAAGATATGATTATAAATTGAATGTGAAAGTAATTTATATATGTGTACTTGGTAACTATAGTTTCATAAAAAAATCCCTCATGTAAATTTATATGATCCCCTAGCCCCGACTTTAGTGCTCCTATTTTTTTCCTCTAATTTGATTGATCTTACTCATTATAGGGCTTGATTTTGTATTTATGATGATCTTCTGGCTCTTCTAGCCTCTAATCAAGGCCTCTAGGTATAGGTCAAGGTGTCCAATGCCCTATTTCTAATGGAATACCCCCCTAGAAAATGACACTAGGCACTAGTGTCCAATAAAAAAGGGCTCAATTTTTAATATTTCAATGGTCATATTTTTGTGAGTGGGAAAATATTATCCATGTTGGCCTTCTTCGAGGTTTTCACATAACTCTTTGATGTTTTAGTGAAAAAGGAAGCCTCCCTCTCCTAATTTAAAAATCCACACATCACAAGTTCTCTCTTTGATGAAGATTTGAGCAATAGTTCTAGACATCTCTAAGGCTTTGAAGAAGGAGAATCAAGTAGTAAAGTAGTGTAGCATTAAAGGTGGCATCCATGAAAAAGTTCTTATGTTTATTCCATGAGTGGAGACATGCAAAATATTCCTGTTTAGCATCAAGTACTCCCAAAAGGAATTTTAGCTCTAGCTTTCCACCTCTGCAAATAGTGCTCTCTACACTTTGGTCTTTCCTAGTCGGGCTCACCGTTGGCTTGCCTAGGGAAACACTTTAAAAATCATTCCTTTGTCATTGAGGGCCCAAGCTCCTACACAATATATGTACATGGAGTCTATTCACTATTCCCAAGAGGTCGTACCAAATGGATGGTGGGAAAGTGAATTAGATCTCCATCTTTGCACACTACCTGTATTGAACCCGTGACAGTGCCAAATCAAACTAATTTACAAAAGAACATAAACCAAAACAAAATACCTATCTAGTGGCACACAGAACTGAGAAAACTCCTACTCTAATCCATGCATGAGTTACAGTACAAGCTTCAATCCATTGACTACCTATTGTTGCAAAATAATAGAAAATTACACACAAACAAACACACAATCTTGATTGCTTCAAATCATTGTCCATACAAAGGGTGTCCAACCTTGCATCATGGTCAATCCATGTCTTATGTAGGGTGGTTAGGTAATTAGTTCCCTCTTAGGGCTCTTTTCCATCAGGTTGTAAAAACTTGACAGTGTTGTCCGAGCAACATTTCAAAGTTGCGTCCATGATTTAATCCATCTGCAACTTTGCCGCCCAAAAAAGCTTTTTTGAACTTCTTCCATGGCGGAAATTGCTGGGGGGGAACCTCCCCCCCTTCCCAGGGACCCTACACCCAACCTGATCTCTGAAAAAGTTACTTCATATTTCCTGCCACATCCTGCTCCCAAGGCTGACTTGAAAGGTGTGCTGGTTAGGACCCAAGAGGAATCCGACCCCACCCTAGCGCTTGCTATCCTAACAGAGGAAGGAACAAAGATCACTCTCGCTGACTCTGTTGTCGAAAAGAACATGGCAGAGCTTAACATGGCTCTGGTGGGATGCTTTTTCAACTTTTTCCCCTCCATTGACATGGTTCATAAATGGATGGGAAACCAATGGAAATTGAAGGGGAGTGTGGTGGTGTCAGCCATGCCTGGAGGTCTCTTTCTCTTCTGCTTTATGGCTGCTGAGGACCTGTCTTTCATCCTCTCTAGATCTTGGCTCTATGGGTAACACCTCCTCACCCTGGCCAAATGGAACCCGGGTTTTGACCCCTCTGCAGACCTCGGCAGGATGGCGCCTGTCTGGGTCTGTCTCCCAGGTTTTCCTCTTGAGTTCTGGGATGAGCAAGTTTTTAGATTGATTGGAAAATCTTTCGGGCACTACATTTCGGTAGATCTTGTAACCCTCTCTAAATCTCATTTGGTTTTTGCCCATTTTTGTGTGAATGTGTCTATTAATAAGACTCTTCCTAACTTTTTCATCCTCAAATCTAAGCTGGGGAAATGGACAAGCTATTGTCTATGAGAATGCTACCCTCTTTTGTGAATGCTGCAACTCGAAGGGCCACACGAGGAAGAATTGCAAGGCCCCCAAAAGGCCTGAACCTAAGCTAAAGCAAGCTGCTCTAGTGATGAAAGCTTCAGAGAGTCCCTCAGGATCGATCCCCCCACCCTTGATGGGAAAAACTCCCAGCAATAATGGGGTTGTTGAGACTACGACTCGTGAGGTTGTGTCGGGTCTGGAAGAGGGGGAAATTCCCACGGAGATTGTGCAAGAGAAAACCACAGTTGAGGATATCAAGCAATGCAGTATTGCTGCCCCTGCAGCCCCCTTGGAGGTGGTAAGAAACCCTGACATCCCCAAATTGGGTTTGGAAAACCCACCTTTTTCCACCCCAGGCTTGGCACTTGTCTAGACAAAACTCAATGTCTGTGCACTAAAAACTCCATTTCCAAAGGCCCTCCATCACTGCCTGTGGTGGAAGTTGTTCTCAATCCTTTGTCTGCGAGTTCCCCAGTGGCCCTAGAATGCTCCACACCCTTGGGAACCACATTTACTGGAGACCAAGAATGACAAACTCAAAATAAGAAGACCCTAAAAAAGAGAGTGGATGTGGGAGTAGACACCAAACCGGGACGGCCGATGGACAGAGCCAGAAGACTGAGGAGCACAATAAAGGAGATTTCTACAAGAAGACAAAAAACCCTTGACCTCAACCAAAAAGGTAAGAAATGATTGTTTTATCATGGAACATTAGGGGACTCAATAATCCCCAGAAACAACTTGTTGTTAAAAAATACATTTTTTATTATAAAATTGACATTTTGTAAATTCAAGAAGTTAAAATATCTAAAGACAACTTAAATGAGGCGTTAGCGGGGGGAGGACTCTGGCCTGGGGCCAGTTTCTTCTACGCTGAGGCTCAAGGAGCTTTGGGAGGTATTGCCACCCTCTGGAACTCTTCCAAAGTCAGGGGTGATGCTCATAGTTTTTCCCACAACCACCTTGCTATAGCCTTCACTTCCCCGCTGGAGACTTGGCTCTGTTTCAACATTTATGCCCCAAATACCTGGCAAGGAAGAATGGGGGTTTGGGATGACCTAAAGATATCCATCTCCAATCTTCAGGACTCCAAGATCATGGTTGCAGGAGACTTCAACTCTCCTCTATTTCCCTCTGAGAAATGCGGGGGTATTATGGACTATTCTGACAGCATGGGAGACCTGGCCAACTTTGTGGGAGAATGTGGTATTTATGATGTGGAGCTGATGGGAAACCCCTTCACCTGGACTAACAACATGAAAGGTAATCACCTAATTCAGGTTCGTTTGGATTGGGTCTTACTTTCTTCCACTGGGACCTGGGCGCTACCTCCTCCCTAGCTGCCCTCCCAAGAACGACTTTGGACCACAACCCCCTTCTCCTCAAATGGGTGGATGTTAGATATCAGTACCTAGCTCCCTTTAGATATAAGATTATGTGGGCCTCCCACCCTAGTTTTCGCGACAAGGTTCAATATTGGTGGTCTACTCCGGTCAAAGGGTCGACAATGTTCAGGGTCGCTACCAAGCTTGAGTTTATCAAAGAGGAGGTTAAAGGTTGGAGCAAGCACACTTTTGGTGACATTTTCCATACCAAAAAGATGCTAAATGAGAAACTTGAATCTCTCGAAGGAAAAATGGAAAGGGGTGACCTTTCAGAGGAATTACATTTGGAGGAAGAAAATACCAGGAAAAGCTGGAAAGATACTTGGCCAATGAGGAATTCTTCTGGAAGCAAAGATCCAGGGTCCAGTGGCTGAAGGAAGGGGATCGCAACACGGATTTCTTCCATCAATCGGCCTGTAAGCGTAAAAAAAGAAACTCCATCACTAAACTCTAAAACCCTGGGGGAGTGGAGACTTCAGACCCTATCCAACTTAGAGGGCTGGCCATTGATTGCTTCTCCAGTACTTTCACCAATTCATCCCCTGGGGACCCGATTGCTCTCTAGGAAAATCTCATTGCGTAGCTCCCCAGGCACATCATGGTTGAGGATAATGATATGCTCTTATCGAGGGTTTCAGATGAGGAGGTTCATAAGGCAGTCTTCTCCATGGGAGCCTACAAAGCCTCTGGTCCAGATGGTCTCCCCCCTGCTTTCTTCCAAGAATATTGGGATATTGTTAGTTATGATGTCATTCATGCTGCTCAGGATTTCATCAGATGCAAAAAACTCCTAAAGAAACTCAATGAAACTTTTATTGTGTTAGTCCCCAAGTGTGCGGAGCCAAAATTCATGGAGGATTTTAGACCCATAAGTCGGTACAATACTTTGTATAAGGTCTTTTCCAAAATATTGGTTAATAGAATCAAACTCCTGCTTGACAAAATCATTAGCCCCAATCATAAAGGTTTTGTCCCTGGCAGACAAATTATGGATGTTGTCATCACCACCCATGAAATCATCCACTCCATTGACCATAGCAGAGCTGCTGGGATGGCCCTCAAGCTAGACGTCTCTAAAGCTTATGACAAAGTCCATTAGACTTTCCTCTACAAAGTCTTGGTTGCTTTCAGCTTCTCGGAACAATTCATAGACCTTATTAGGTGTTGCTTGGAGACTATGAGGTTCTCAGTGTTATTCAATGGTAAACCTGGAACCAAATTTTACCCTGGTAAAGGGCTCCACCAAGGGGACCCCCTGTCCCCCTACCTCTTCATCCTCCTTGTCGAAGTTCTTGGCCGAAACATGATGGAGATAGCCCGCACCAGAGAAATTATGTGGATCAAGTCGGCCACCACTCTGCAACCTGTTATCCTGCAGCAGTTTGTTGTGATACCTTCTTCTTTGGAGCCTCCTCGGTTAGAGAAGCTGCTAAGTGGAAAAAGCTATTGGACAATTATGTGACAGCCTCGGGTCAACATATCAACTATCACAAAAGTCGGATGTTCTTCTTCAATACTGAGGAATTTGTCTAGAAAAAGATATTGAAGATTTTGGGTTGCCAGGCCGACAAACTTCCAACCACTTATCTTGGCCTCCCACTAACAGTCAAAGATGTGAAGAATGATTTCTAGAATTCTATCCTTGAAAGAACCCAAAAGAAACTGGCGGGCTGGAAAGGTAAACTCCTCAGCAATGTTGGTAAGCTTCAACTCCGTGCTTCTTCCCTCTAGGGAATACCAGTCTATTTTTTGTCTATTTTTAAAATCTTTGGCTTCATGGCTGACAAGTTGGAAAAGATCCAACGGACCTTCCTCTGGTCAGGATCGAAAGAGAAGAAATGCCTCCCGTTGGTCTCCTCGGACACTGTTTGTCTCCCAAAAACCTTTGGGGGGTTGGGGTTAAGGAAAATCTGCAACCTCAATAGAGCCCTACTCTCTAAAGTTTCTTGGACCATGATACAGGGAAATGATGACTGGTGCAAAATCATGGAAGCTAAGTATCTGGATGGGGGCCGCTTTTGTAAACTCTTTATGGTGCCTGGACACCCGGGGGGCTCTAAAATCTGGAACAACATCCTCAAATGCAAGAGTATTATAGAAAAAGGAGCCATCTAGTCGTTGGGTAATGGACATGACATCAGATTCTGGGATGACCCCTGGCTGCCTGATTCCATTCTAGGGAGCTCCCGCTTCTCTTAGTTAAAGAATGTCCTGTCCCTTGTTGTTGGTTCCCAGGTCTCCAACTTCATCTCCAATGGCAAGTGGATTGATCTCCTCCCGCACCTCCAGTTCAGACCAGACCTGACCATCCTTGCTACTAAACTTAGGGAACTACTGCTTTTGATCTGCATCCCTTTGATTGACAGACCTGATAAATTGCTCTGGAGACATACTCAACACGGCGGATTCTCTGTCAAATCGGCTTATGGTCTTCTTATCAATGAATGGGCTAATGTTTCTTTTTGGAGGAAGGTCTGGCAGCCTCAATTAATCCCCAAAGTCAATTTTTTTTGGTGGACTACCCTCCATGGGAAAATCCTCACGCTCGACAACCTTGCTAAATGTGGGTTTAGCCTTGCCAACCATTGTTGCCTTTGCAAGAAAGATGTGGAAATCTCTAACCATATCATGCTCCACTGCAAATTTGTTGACGGGGTTCGGCAGGAGATTCTCTCTAGACTCAACCTCTCATGGGTGTCTAATTGCAACATCCAAGACACTCTCCTTGAGTGTCAATCATCATCCCAGCACCCACTGATCAAACTCCTATGGAACCAAATCCCCCCAATTTTTTGTTGGGTCATCTGGAAGGAACGCAACAACAGGATCTTCAGAGAGACTGAACTCAATCCTAAGGGGGTCTTCTAAGCTGGCTTGAAACTCATACAAGATAACCTACTGATGGGGAGCTGGAAAAGCCCTTCTTCCCCCCCCCCCCACTGATTTTGATTGGAATATTGCCAAGGCCTGGGGTCTTGCCAAGGGATTTGATAGATTTGACAGCTCTAAACTTAGAGCCAGAAAAGCTACTCTTTGGGCCCCTCCCCAGGATAACTGGTACAAACTCAATTTTGATGGGGCTACCCGAGATGGCAGACAGGCGGGAGGGGTAATTATAAGAGATCAGTAGGGAAGACTAGTTTCCACTTATGTTGGACCCCTTATTGACCACTCGGTTAATCAGGCTGAGGCTATGGCACTCCTATGGGGATTAAATTTCACCCTAAACTGTGGTTGCACCAGGATTGAAATCAAGGGGGACTCCAAGTTCATTATTGAGGCTGCTGGTGGTTACTCCTTGGCTGGATGGCAGGTTGACCCTATTTTGTCAGATATCCGAGGCTATTGCTTCGCTTTGTTCAGTCCACCATAAAACATATTTACAGGGAAGGGAATTCTGTCACCGATTCCATGGCAGCTATGGGATTGCAGATGGTTGGCCTACGTTGCTAGTGTGCTACTAATCAGCTACCAAAAATCACTCAGGACCTACTTGGGCGGGAAACAAGTGGAAGTAACAACAACACCCATGATGTTTGAAAATGAAAATCAGAATTGCGCGCTAAATGGCGGACCCCAAAGCAATATCCATTTGTGCTTACCTCGTTTCCACATTTGGAAGGGCCACGTGGCTGCAGATAGTTTGATCTCTTTTTTGTTGAGGAGGTGGATTGCTTGTGTCACCCCCTCCATAAAGTGTCATAATGTCTTTTTTTGCCACCAGAGATTTAGGGTGATTATTAAAGGATTTGGCAAAGATTGTTTTGATTGTAATGATGGTTTACAACGCCGCTCACACGTGCTAACCTCAATAGCGACCTTAGCAGTGAGTTTTGTTCCTAATGACAATTATTTTAGCAGGTTTTCGTACGCAAAAAGGCAAATGCTTAAAGGCTGGTTATTACCCCATTTTTTGCACTTCACGCAATAGCTTAGCTATTTTTCTTGCTCTAGTTTTTTATGGTTTTTTGCTGAGAAGGGTTTTGATTCTCTCTGGGTTCGGAATTCTTGGGAGAAGATTGCTCAGAACTACTTTGCAAATATGGGAGGGGACTGCCATAGGATTGAACCTGACAGAATCGAGGAAGAATTCACCTCCGACCTGATGGCGATGTATTTTTGCAAGGAAGGTGGGATTCTGCCCTTCATGAAATGTTTGGCCGGGCACGATGAGATGATTTCTCACCATTTTCTCAAAAGCTGGAGTGAGAGAAGAGTTACTATTAACGGCATCACCTTTGAGATCAACAAAGAGGTGATTGGTAAAGCCACGGGCATGGCAACCATGGGTAGAAAGTGGAAGAAAACCACCAAAACCTAGGCCAGAACAGAGTTCGACTAGTTCTTTGCAAATGACGATAAACCTGTGTCTAAGAATGGGGGTTATAGCACGGTGGATCTTCCAGAATTTTGGCTGAAGATGTGTAAGATCGTGATGAAATATTTCACCTTGGAGAGCAGGTTTGGTAATTTCTACAACTATCACCTTCCCTTTCTTAATCATCTTAGGCATAAATTGTTAATTTCAATGCCTTTTTACCTTCTACATTCTCTTGAGAATATGGTGGTGGTCATCAATGAGGCCATCTCTCTAGGCAAAAAACCCATTTTCTTGCACCAGGGACTTATCTTTGGGATTTACCACTTCCACCAGGCTCTCTGCCCTCCACCCATTGTGGAAATTACCCAACTGGCTCAATAGAATCTATCCCCATCAGTCTCCCTAAACCAAGGCATTCCCTCGCCTTCAGACTCCATTGGCAGTTCTACCCCTGCAGTTAGCCCTAATTCCTCTGGTATCCACCTGACCCATACTCCCTGTATGGGCAGCAAGCATGCCCTGACCCTGGAGGACTCTCCCCAGCCTGCTAAAAAGGGAAAAAAGATCTATATTAACCTGGATTGCCCCTAAATGTTGACCCTCTACCCACTAGTACCTGCCAGTCTTCCCGGCTTGCCAAAGAAAAAGGGAAACGGGCAATGAAGGAGCTCTTTGATAAAGAGGATTTTTCGGTTGAGTCCCCTAGCAGGGAGGACAATCAGACTAATACAGACCAGGAAGAGGGTAAAACTAAAAAATAGGACAATGTGGCCGAGGTGGGTAAAGACATTTCTAGCCCGGATAATAGGACTGAGGACCCTAAGTTTGCTACGGGCTCCAGTTTGGTGGGAAAAATTAAATTCCAGATGGTTAATATTTGAGAAATCGGTGGCCAAACTGAATGGGGACTTGGCTAACACCAATAGGAGGCTGACGGATGTTAGTAAATTCGCTCTGAAAGTCATGCACGCCTCCTCCACTACCCTCTGCCTCTTGAATGAACAAGCCTTGGCTGGGAGGGAGTCGATGGACGGAAACAAAGAACTCTTCAAGTTCCTCAATGAAGAGTGGGCGGACCTACTACTGTCGAAGCACTTATGGGACGAGAAGGGATCCAGCTAAAGATGAAGTGCGAGATGGGGTGCTACCACACTGCGAACCCCAAGCCCAATTTTTGGACCAGTCATTTATGTTTTAAGATTAATACTTTTTTAAATAGCCTTGCGTGGCTTCGTATTTCTGTTTGGATGCTTAACTCTGATACTGTTAATTTTTGGGACACTTACCGATGCTAGTTCAGCTTTTTTGTTGTGGTTTTTGATAGTGGTAGATAGTATATGTGTTTTACTACTACTGCTGACGGTGCTGATTTAATATACTGTTAAGTATGTCCTGTTAGCTAATTTGTACTTCGGGTCAGTACCCTCTTGCTGCTGCTAATATCAAAAACATTTCAAAGTTGCAAAAGTTGCAAAATGCAACTTTTACATCTTTTTGACAATTTCTTGCAAAACTAACTTAATGAGTTTCAATGCTCACCAAACCTTACCAAAAGCTCTAATCATGGTTGAAACATGATTCTAACCTATCCTAGACCCTATTGACATTATGTTGACATCACCAATCCATTTGTGCAAATCAGGAGGCTTTACAACTTTCTAGCCCCTAATTGCAACTTACCAAAAAGGTCGTAATGCTCAATAGACCAAACCCTCTTGTACTATTAGCTACCATGGTCAACATGACCTTAAAGAAAACATCAAAATGTCTTAAAGGCTTACACACCGAAATGAACTAAGATTGATTGAACAACCCATGGGTGCTCCTACACCACATGATTGAAGTCGAAGATGTTACCAGGAGCACGATGGTTGCAGCGCAGTGCAGACCAAAAATTGTGGTGGGAAGAATGAAAAATGATGAAAAAGGGTGAAAAACTAATGTTTTTAGGGCACCAATCTTAGCACATATGTGGCCAACGATGACCCACATGTGGTTAAAGGGGATGTTTGTGCCCCCATTTTTCTAACGTCAAAAAAGAACACATGAACCGGCCCAACAACTTAAACACTTTAAATTAGACAAATTTTATATTCGATATTGAGTCATTTTAAAACTTTTATTGAATAATTTATGAACTACTATTGGAATACATAGTGTCTACTATGGGTCGACACATTTTTTTTACCACTTTTAGACATGTGTTTACATAATGGCTTCTTTGGAGTGTACCAGCCAGAAACATTTAAAAAAATTGACAAAATTCGACATCATTTGTTACCTCAATTGAATGCGTGAAGTTAACTATAAGCACTACAAAGTTAACTATATTTCCATGATAGGGAAAAAATGAAAATTCCATCACCGAGTGAGCATTGGTCACTTTGGTTTCATGTCCTTTTAACTGCATGACGTGTGTTGACTAGCTCAATACAACGGACTTAAATGTTCCCACGCGTTTTGGAAGGTACTCACGAAGATTCCCAAAAGAAGTTCTCTCTTTTTCGGAGCTGATATTTTCCCACTCTACAAGTACAGATAGAGTACATGTTTTGGTCAGATTTAGTGGTAGTCTAGCTATGGATTTTGATAATCTCGACTCGATATTATCAATTACGGGTGAATTTATATTTCTGAGATGGTTCGCAGGTGATTTTATCTCTATCAGAGAAGAGGCATGTGATTTGTTTTCATTGTTGGTTTGGGGTTTATTCTCACCTCTTCCCCCCGTCTCCGCGGAAGACAAAGAGTTATTTAACTCCATAATACCTGTTATTATAGACGGAGGAATGATTGAATACAACCCAGAATACACACAGTTTTTTAAACCTCCAGTAGATGCTTTCAGAGAGAGAGGGATAATTGTCATTCCCCCAGAATACAAGCAGCTATTTGAGCCTTTAATAGCTGCTATTAGAGATAGAGGCATAATTGAACCCCCGCAATACAATTTGCGGGGAGTCTTACGATTTTCCTTCTTACAATCTTTGTTAGAAATAGAGGGACGCATAATTGAGCCCGTAGAATACAAGCAATTTTTTAACACACTGATATCTGCTACGTGTCATTCCTCTGCTTCCTTCATCAAAGAGTTTGAGCTTGGCAAGGATGAACCTAATGCAAGTGCCTGTTTTTCCTGCTCCAAAATTCTTGCACAAGCACAACAAAAAGCAGCCTTATTCCTTGGGCCTGCCGGAACACATTGTTTCATGCGTCAATGGGCTTCCTGGCTCACCGCAGGATCGTATCATTCTCCATTGGGCTTCTCGAAGGAGTATCGATCGATGTTGAGAGTTTCATACAACTCAAACATTGAAGGATTCTCGAACATTACGATCTATTCTCCACTTCTCTTCATGGAGACCAGTAGCGGATCTTTGATGGGTGAAGAACGGCTGCATCGAGCTTTGAGTTACCACATGCTACACTGCGTCTTTCAGTGCAGACACGTCGTCAATGTCTTCCCACATTGGATTGAAGTTTGCATGCAAATGGACAATGTCAGGTGCGATGTTTTCCCATTGGACCCAGTATACCTTCATTCGAAATCTATGAATATCATATCTGATTTTCCAAATGAACAGCACTTTCCTGCCAAAATATGTTTCACAATTGGCCCTGGATGTGCCGTCCATTCTGTTTCCTTGACTCGATCGTCACAGAATCCCATCATCGAGATTGGGAAGGGGAATACGTACGAGTCCACATTTGAACCACCCAAGAATGTTGGTCTCAGAGCTTCCGCTGCAACTACATCCTCGGTGAAGATCAACAATTGGGGTTTCGAGCAATCAGTCATCAACGGTAGCGATGCAAAGATAGACTGGACTCTTTACGATAGAACCACTGGAAAGGCAGTATTTAACAATGGGCCTCCAAAATGTTCAGTTTGGGGCCCCAAAACATGGTCCATTGATAGGTATTCAAAGGCTTGCAGAGCTTTCACTGAAGAAGGAGGCGTGGTCTTTGCCAAACATGATTATGGGTATCCCATAACATGGAGGCTCAACAGAAATATGGAGGGACAGGCATTGAAATGGATTGTTAAAGGTTCCGTCTGGTTAACCTATTGGCCAAATACTTACCCCACTAGATACTCTGAGACTAAACGCCATGATTTTTGTCAAGAATTGAATATTGGATTGACAGAGTCTTTGCATCCACGCCCACTTGAATATTTGATGTAAACCATTTACCACCAAAATAGGGGAATTGTCTTTCTAATAGTTGTAGCGGTAGCGCTCAAGAAACTGTCTTGTTTTTTCATCTGGGCAAGTTCGATTAGGAGTTTTCTGTTGTGTAGATGTCTCTTTATAGATATACTTGGTGGGATGCATTTGGTGAGTTGAAGAGTGTGAGCTACACAGTTATATTCAAAATATAAAGCTGTTATACTCCTTTAGCTGTCTGCTGAATAGTATTTCCCTATTATGCTTGATTGTTTATAAATTTCGAGTATCAGAAGTAGGATTATAGCACTAATATGAAGCAACCGGGGTTGTCTGCATTAATATTAGAAGTGACGACCAATTTAAACTAATCTTAATGAAAAATTATCACTCTTTCATGTTGGCAGAGGCAGAAGCAGAGGAATGAGAGAAACAGAGCAATCAGCAGAAAATAAAACAGCAACCTTATATTATATATTTGCATATATCTAAAACATACAGAAATATATCATTTCAATATTGTAGAGCTCTGTTCTGCAGCATCATCACTCATCAGAGATTCCAAAAAATAAAAAGTGCTGTCCAAAATATACAACGAATGTGCCCAGAAAAGGGGAAACCTAAAAAATTAAATACAAGTTAAATACTGATTGAACAGCCAGCAAAAATAAATCTACAGAGAGGATATGCAATTAAAACTAAATCAAAAATATATCTTTTGCAATGTCCAAAAGAAAACGGACACTCTGGAAGAAGAGACTTGGCACGTGAGAGTGCTGGAGAGAGAGAGTGTTACAGAGGAAGTAGTTGGGGATTAATTCCAACACTCCCCCTTAATCACAACTACTGCCATCTATAATGCCTAAACGATCTCTTTGAAAGACAAAACTTTCCTTTCGTAATGCCTTGGTAAAGATATCTACACATTGATCTTCAGACCTGCAAAATTCCAAAAAAAATTCTCCATTGTTGATTAGTTCTCTAATAAAATGATATCTTGTATCTATATGTTTGCTCCTCTTGTGAAAAACTGGATTCTTGGATAATGCTATGGCTGAGTTGTTGTCACAATAGATCTTCGTTGCATCTTCTTGTTCATGTTTCATCTCTTTCAACACTCTTCTCATCCATACAACTTGACATGATGCTCTTGTTGCTGCTACGTACTCTACTTCAGCAGATGAAAGTGTGACTGTTGGTTGTTTCTTTGAAGCCCATGATACTACACCGGTGCCAAAATGAAAAATATAACCGGATGTACTTCTTCTATCATCAATACTCCCAGCACAATCACTATCAGTATATCCTATGAGCTTGAAATCATTTGAAGTTGAATATTGAATGCCATAATTCCTTGTTCCACTCATATACCTTAAAATTCTTTTCCCTACTTTCCAGTGTGATTCTTTTGGAGTCTCCATGAACCTTGAAATCAAACTTAACAAAGCATTATGTTTGGCCTTGTGGTTGTTAAATACATAAGGTTGCCAACAAGTCTTTTATACAAAGTTGGATTTACATTATATCCTTTGTCAGCTTTACTCTATTTCAAACCTGTGACTATTGGTGTTGCTGTTGATTTGCAATTCATCATATTGAATCTTTTCAAAATATCACTTGCATACTTTGCTTGAGAAATGAATATTCCATTTTCATTTTGACTGACCTCAATGCCTAAGAAATATTTCATGAGTCCCAAATCAGTCATTTCAAATTATTTTTTCATAGCTCCTTTAAATAAGTCAATTGATAAGTCACCTGTGAATATCAAATCATCAACATATAAACA
>MU226210.1:359173-387320 GCA_018584345.1 Thuja plicata
ATTGTTATGGACCAATAATCATAATTTTTCCCATTGAACTGTGGGATTTGAGGATTTGTTAAACTAGTGCTTGCCATTTTCACACTTGCTTGAATACCTCTGCTGGAACTCTTAGCTTCTGCTAAATTTTTCCTTCAACAACTCTTGTTTGAGAAACCTTAGGCTCTGATACCACTTGTTAACAGAGGCAGAGGAATGAGAGAAACAGAGCAATCAATAGAAAATAAAACAGCAACCTTATATTATATATTTGCATATATCTAAAACATACAGAAATATATCATTTCAATATTGCAGAGCTCTGTTCTGCAGCACCATTCATCAGAGATTCTAAAAAATAAAAATTGTTGTCCAAAATATACAACAAATATGCCCAAAAAAGGGGAAACCTAAAAAATTAAATACAAGTTAAATGTTGATTGAACAGCCAGCAAAAATAAATCTACGGAGAGGATATGCAATTAAAACTAAATCAAAAATATATCTTTTGCAATGTCCAAAAGAAAACGGATAGTATGAAAGAAGAGACTTGGCACATGAGAGTGCTAGAGAGAAAGAGTGTTACAGAAGAAGTAGTTGGGGATTAATTCCAACATTTCATTCCTTGTACATACGAATAATTTAGATTTTTGAAGTGATTTTAAATTTAAAATGGTAATATAATCATCCAATTATTTTTTCTTATCTTTTGCATAAAAAATATTGAATCCTTGTTGTTTAAGGGTTGTGGTCGTCTAGTTGCAGCAATTTATACGTTATTCAATAAACATAAAAAAAATTGATGTATTGTCGTGTTCCATCATTGTATGTCTAATAAAGGTGAGATTCTTTCTCGATATATTTGATCAGAGAAGAAAATAAAGAAAGAAGCAATTAATCACCCTTAATGATATATTTTTCTAATTCGTTAGAACAAGAAAGAAAAAGATAAGCCACTCAACAAAATATTATAACTAGCACTTGCATCAGGCGGGTGAAGGGTTACGTCGATTGCAATTTATATAATGTCAGATTCAACAAAATTCGAGTTAAAAACCGTGGCCGCTAAAAATGTCAGGATCTAAATTTTTTCACAATGGCTTACTCATATTTATTAAGACTATGGTGCCCATCAGAACAGTTGAGAACCTTTAAAAAAAAGGGTTGAAGGAATCAGAGGAAATAAAACATTAGACAACTGAGGAGTGGAGGACAAATCGTAAAACATGCTATGCCATATCTGTAGGCTTTGAGATTTGAAATTACAAGAAGAGAGTTGTCCATGGTCATTATTTCTGTATACTGTCCGCGTAATGATAGGACCAGGAAAAATCAGAACCACAAAAGCGTAGACCAAATTATGCCAAAAGTCTGTTAAAACTGCTTCCAAGACAAGACTGGCCTCTGACCTGCAAACTACTGGTACTATGTGTACTGGTTTTGTTCATATAAAACTACTTGTTCAATTTGACAGAAAAGAATAATCCTGCTCCTTCAGAGAGCAAGAAACTTCCACCTGTCACAGGACATACAAAGCTTAGTAAGCCAGTAGGACTCACCATACTGCGGGGCTTCATCCACACAAAATGAGGAGTCTGTGTATTCCATAGAATGAGGCAGCATTATTAGGTTCAAGCTTCAATCTAACCTAGGCGGCGGCTTGTAATTTTCAGTGGATTGTAGGGTCTGCACATAATTGATCTGTTGAAACTCTGTAGAAATTTCAAAGCAAATGTGTATGCACGCCCTTTTGTTTTGTAATATGCCTCAATGAAATGTCATTTTATGGAATGTTGATGCTTCTTTTCTGATACCAAAGGATGGTTTGGTGTCAAGGCTTTTGAAATTCTCAAGCAAATGCAATTCATAAGGTGAAAAATCAGATTTGACAACCATTTTCAAGCATACTTTTGCGCGTGGAAGTACACGTAAGGCGTGTGCTCTATTTGATAAAATCCATCAAAGAAATATGGTCTCACAGGATTTGCCTAGAATAGATTTTTTTAAGAATGTTTTAAAAAGGGGAAACTCTCGTGCAAATGTAACGTCTGGTTTAGAGCCATTTTCAACAACAGTTGCCAACATCCACATCGCCTGTGTGTGAGTGCAAGGCTTGGAATAGGTTTTTGGCAAGAAGTATTTTTCAATAAATGTTTCAATTGCAAGTGCCATGGCAGAGGTGTACTCAAAATGTGGAAGCATACTCACGGCACAAACCGGGCATGTCTTTTGTTTCATAAAATGCATCAAAGAAATCTGGTCTCAAGGATGCTGCATCATGGAATTCAATGGTGAGAAACTTGTACAAAATGGATTTGGGTAAACGCTTCTAAATAGATGCAAACTCCCAGTTGTAGGTCAGATTCAATGACTATTACCAGGAACTCCATGAATGTGCTGCAAATGGAAATAGGCAACATATCTTGTACAGATTTTTGTCAAAAATAACAGGATTGGAAATGTTATGTAAACATGGTTGCAAAACGTGGAAGCATATATAAGATTGTGAACTGTTTAAATGTCTTAAAGAAATGTTGTTTCAGGTATTGCCACGATTGCAGCATACACAAAAAAAAATTGGGATTTGCAAGGAAGTTGTCAAAGTCTTCAACAATACATCCTCACATTGTAAGGTTTATTTGTGTTTGGGGCAGAAATGATTATGCTAAAACAGAGTGGTATTTTGCAGCCATGGATCTCTAACCTTTTAGCAGGGGATGATAATATTAAATTTATCCCCCTAACATGCCCATAGAATATAGACAAAAAGAAAACCTTGAAATCTTAGCAAACAGAATAGGGATCTTCATGAAATTAGACCTCAAATTTCTAGAAACTCCCTATTTACCACCAAGGGTTTGTTTTCTCATCGACACAGGTAAACCCCTCTTCCTCTACACTAAATTATATCCAAAAAAATGGAGAGTGGCCACATAAGCTCTTATATGAAGAATTCAATAAACCAACAGATTGTAATGTTTTAAAGTATCCAAAATGTGGGGAAGAAGACAATATCATATGCACATTTATATGTCTTATTGCCATTGCCTCTCGGTCAAATCAGAACAGGTACTGTGCGCAGCTGCTGGGTTAAATCAACTAGGATGTCTTCAATAAATATTTCAACATATTCTTCTTTTATTTAATCTTAAATAATTTAATAATACTTATTGTTTCGAGTAAAAATAATCTTTATTTTAGTGAATTTATTTAAAGGGTTATTATTCTTTTATATTATAGTTGAACAAAAATAATATTAAAAATAATACAAATTTAATTTAAATAATTTAATAATTCATTTTAAATAAAAATAATTACTATTTTATTGATCTTATATCATTACATTCTATTGTTTATATTTTTATTTTTAATATGAAAACATGTTATTCAACAATTATATTTTTTATTATTATAAATTTTCAATTAAAATTTATCAAATTAAATTAATATTTATTATAAAATAAAATAAAAATTATAAATTAAATTAATCTTTATTATAAAATAAAATAATTTTATAATTATGAAAGTGATAATAATTTGTGTCTACTTTTATAATTTTATAGATGTGAAAATAAGATTAAAATAATTTCTATAATTTCTAGAAGTGAAAATTATAAAAAGTTGTTTTAATCTTATTTTCACTTATATAAAGGATGTGTATTAGGATGTTATGATGATGCAAGTGATTCTATAATGAGGGCAAAGATGTGTTTGAAGATTTTATGTGACTATGGATATTATTATGGATAGTATGTGATATGAGGTGACAACTTGCTCCAACCTACAAATGCACCATATATAACCATGTCATATTTTAATATAAATGAAATCAATATAATACAATATTTTTAAAATGTTTAAGTTATATTCTACTTTTGTGTTACGTTGTTGCTTATTGTTACTATTATTGGATCTAAAAGAACTTTCCTCATTGTTTTGAGTCTTGACCCTTGAAATTTCTTAGATTAAACTAGTATTAAAATGAATTATTAAATTATTTAGATTAAACTAGTATTATTTTTAATATTATTTTTGTACAACTATAATATAAAAGAATAAATTACCCTTTAAATAAATTCACTAAAATAAAGATTATTTTTACTAGAAACAATAAGCATTATTAAATTATTTAAGATTAAATAACAGAAGAATATGTTGAAATATTTATTGAAGACATCCTAGTTGATTTAACCCAGCAGCTGCACACAGTACCCGTTCTGATTTGACCAAGAGGCAATGGCAATGGCAATAAGACATGTAAATGTGCATACATGCAAAATATTGGGAATGGCTAGTGGGGCCTGGTGCAAATTTCCTGCCCCATAGCCAGTGCCCTCCCCATCTTCCTCCCACCCACCCCTATAGTACTCTTTAGTTGGGCCAACACCCAAATAGAGAAGATATGGCCTTGAAGAACTTCAACTCGGATACCGCCCTATAGATTCTATTCTAGAGGACAGAGATAGGAAACTTGCATTGTAGTTCAACATAAATCGGCTTGAGTTGTGACACTTTTTCTTGGAACTCCTTGTGGGACAAATGACTTGCCTCCAAAGTCTTTCATGATATGTCTTCTTGTCAGACAAAGTCTTATGTTCATTGCATGTTCAATACGCCCAAACAAGTTGAAGGTTTCATAATAGACCTAAGAATTTTCTCATGATATTCTAAAGAGATTTTTAGTGACTTAGAGGTAGATCTAATTCAAAATATAGCAACTCAAAAGACATACACTCAACCCCAATATAGTCATATAATCAATGATTTTAGGTTAAACATTACATGTAAATCAAATAATATAAAAAAATAGAATGGGAAAGTGCAAGAAGTTGGGTCCCAATTCGGCAGAAGTCTTGTAGACTTGAAAAATACCGTTAGAAACAGGCACCCATTTTGAAAAAAATGGAAACCCATTTTAGACTCGAATGCCTAATCCAAAAATCTAAAAAATGAGTACCTTTTTTCTTCAAAATGGGTGCCTATTTTGAATGTTGTTTTAAAAATTATGCCTAGAAACTCATTTTTACACACCGATTTATTATATTTAAGAAACTGGTATGTGTTTTTAAACATGTATGGATTTTTTAAAAGTTGAGTTTACAATGCACCCTTTGCATTAGATTTTGGGTCAGGATAGGCTTGATGGGACCAAGCCTATGCTTTGGGCCTGCAAAAAAATAGCTAAGACACTCAAATGTCAGATTTCTATCTTGTCATAATTTTTTAAAGGCCTTCCTGATTGAATTTTTTGACGAAACGAAAACCTATTAGACTTCTTAATATATAGATTTCAAAAATATAAATTTTATAGTGATATGATTAATTTTATTACTTTTGCATTATTTATTTTAAAAAAAGTGGTACCTAACTTTAAAATAGTGAGGTTCACCAAAATTTTAATAACTTCTAAATTTTTACATTTTTTGGAAAATAAATTGTGTCATCAATCTACATAGAATTTCCTTAAAGATTTTTTTAAAAAATTGAAAAATGTTTAAGTTTTCATAAATTTATGGTGGTCCTACAACAGAGGTTTCAAAATATACTTTACAATCAATTAAAAATTAATAAAAAAGAAAAAATATGCTCATTAATCTTTGGTGTCTTAATTATTGTTACCCAGAAGGATTCACAAAAAAAAAATTATTTAGGTCAAAATATGTTGGTCATACACGTGTGTGGTATGGTCCTGAAATAGACATTTTGAAAAAGTAGTTTTTAAAATGCCTACTAAAAATATATTTCTACCATGTGGGTATTGAAATAAAATACATATTTAAAAAGTAGACTTTGAACACTACATTTTCTATTCTTAAATTTTTCTAAGTTTCAATCTCTAAGTGCCTCAAATTTTGATATCAATTGACATAAAATTTGAAAAATAGATAAAACACTCCCACTTCTTTCCCAAAAGTGGGACTCAACTTCTTGTAGCCACCCAAATATTACTATGGTATCAAAGTTGTATCTTGCCAACATGTGACATTTCCTTCTTATCCAATCAAGTGAGAAAGCCACACATATAATCAAATAGAACTTTAAAAAAAAAATTTGATTTCCTACAAAGGGAACACAAACTCCATTTGAAACTTGATTACAAAAATAATGGAAGAAATTTCAACGGTCAAAACAGTGAGGAAAGTTCTTTTAGATCCAATAATAGTAACAATAAGCAACAACGTAATACAAAAAGTACCTAGGTTGGGCCTGTTGATAGACATAGACCTTTTCATCCCACTTTTATTCAGAGGGAAGAATGAATTTCTCTCTCATGCACAAAATCCATAGAAACAACAGATGAGCTCATTTCAACATGATCTTTTTTGTAGGTTTGAAATGACATTTTTTTGACAAAGGATCCCGTAGTTAATAACCTTATCAGCTAATAAATTAATTAAATGTTTAATAAAGTGAAATGCTTTCTTCATATGTTTGATTAAAGTGAAACAAAAAAAAGGAGAATCTAATCATCCTTAACCCTATATTTTTTGCATGATTACAATAAGGAAAAAAGACACAATCCACTCACAAAATATAAAAATAAAATAAATATAATTGACATGAAATATTTTCTTCATATAAGAAATTTGATGGTTACCCTTGTTGGCAAGTGGCTAATTTCAGAAGTGTACAAGGGTTGTCATTTATGACAACACTACAATTATGTATGGTCGCTTGGAGTGGAACACAGTTTTGGTGCTAATCTTTTGTAAAATGACTATGTCCAGGAAGCAGTTTACTGAGTACAGGAGTAGAGTTTTGAACCGCGAGCACTCTATATGATGAACTATGTCATGCAAGCTTAAAGGAAGGTATTTTGGGATATGATAGACCTTCTGTTAAGGCCAGTTACATTTTGGAGTTCAGAGATGAAAGTTACAGATGATTGAAGTCATGCAAAAATAGTGTAGGAGCGAGACAGAGAAGTTGAACAGTCGGGATGATTGAGGGAGTGTAACTTGAAACCATAACGTGCTAAGTTAGATTTGGATTGGGTAGTACCCTAAATTTAGTAATGTATGATCCTCAACTTTGTATTTGAGTTTTGTATAATTGTTTATCACATTTTGTGATGTATTTGGGAGCCAACTAAGTATGAGATGTGTGTGTGTGTGTGTGGAGAGATTTTGAGAAGTGAAGTATGAAAGTGGAATGACCGAATGGATGGATGCATTGTGATGTTATAATCTAACAGCAGGTGATGCGAACTACAACTAGAACTACTAAAGCATAGCAGATGCTTGTATAAGTTCATTTCTGATAAAGCATTGTAACAGAGATAAATTTATGATTGTAAGAGAAGTGTGCTCAGTGTTTACCATTAATAGGGTTTTGTGTTCTTTTCACAGGGAAATGTACTAATGTAATATTTAGCTCCTAACAGGGCTTGGTCTCCTAACAGAGACACTATACTTTTGGTTCATATTTGTGGGTATTATCCCCACCAAGGTTTTTCCTTGACACAAGTTTCCTCATGAAAAAAATCACGGTGGTATGAGTTGTGTATTTTATGTTCTTTTCATTTCAACAATTATTTGGTTAAGTTGGAAATTTCTAAGTTTAATTTTAAAGTATTGTAATATTGATTCACCCTCCCTCTCAGTATTACTTAATCCTAACAATTGGTATCAGAGCTATTGGCCCTTGGAGAGAAAGTCTAACAGCTTAAAAGGGAGATCAAGTTGGATTCTGAAAGTTTTGAATAAAACTTTGAAGCAGCACAAAAAGACCTTGACAAAGCTAAAGCTGAAAATGGTGATTTAAAATTCAAATTAAGAAGAGCAGAAGGTTTCATCAAGAAACTCAAGGACCAACTTAAACTTTCCATAAATCAAAGACACGATCTTATGGAGAAGATAAAAGATGATTCAGATAATGATTCATCAAATTAGGTCAAACAACTTGAACAAAAAAAAGATACATTAAAGCAGGAACATGAAACTACTTCTATTCAGATGGCTAAAGAAATTCAAAAAGAAAAAGATGAAAGAAGAAAAGTTGAAGAAATCCTAAAGAATGCAAATGTTCATATGGGAAAAATATAGATTGAACTTGATGACTACAGAACCAAGTATCATGAAATAGAAGAATACAATCAAATCATAAAAAGAGAACTTGTTGAGGCTAAGAAACACATTGAAAAACTTCATATGAGTAGTGATAAGATTGATGAACAGAGAAAGAGGTAGAAACCTAAAGGAGACATGATAGGAGTTGGCTTCAATGAAGTTGAATGTTCTAAATCTCAAGAATATAAATCTGAAGAAAAGATAGATGAAGAAAGACCTATACAAGAAGAGCCTAGAAAGCGGATTAGACCTTTCAGAGGTAGATACTTTGGATGCAAAAAAGTTGGACACATGAAGAGAGATTGTAGAGGTAAAATTCCTTACAAACCCTTTTCTAGTTATTGTTTCAATTGCTATGAACATGGACACAAGAAGACAGAATGCAGGAAGCCTAATTAGTCTTACATTAAGCAAGATTACATTAGAGAAGAAATAACAACTAAGATCACATGTTACAAGTGTAATAACTTTGGGCACTATTGGAGTTAATGGGAAGTAGTACTGAAAGGGGAGGGGTGAATCATTACCTCTAAAACTTTTAACACTTTACTCAATTCATCATTAATGATCATTCAATTCTGATTTACCAACCATTACTGTTATTCTTTCTTATGCATATATTGTTTGTTCACAATATTTAATAGTTTTCAATCATTTATAGAAACATTCATGAAATTGACAAACACATAACACAAGATATGGTATTGCAGAAAACTCTTGTTAGGAAGTAAAAACTGCAGTGGGGATGGCATCCACAAAACTTCACTATCTACAGAATGGAAGGGAGTCAGTTAAGGCTTACAATTTGATCACTTCTGATGATCTACTCAGTTAAGATCTACTCGGTTAAGAGCTTTAGCAACACTAATTTAAGTGTGCACTCAGTTATGAGATTTACAATAGGATGATTAAGCCCACCTTTCTTGAAAGGATTTCATTAGTGTACTACACTTGTTAGAATGCGTACAAATGTTGATATGACTGTATGAAATCTACTATTGCTGATTTATAGATCCATTAAAACCTTTACAATAATAATATCACCTTAAGTGATTGATGAATACCTTTTCTCTGCTTGTCGGTAGCCTCTGTTATGTTCTTGAAAACTGATTTGAATATGTTTGCGTTCTACTGCATGAATTCTCTGTCTAGTCTTTAGTTGCTCTTCGTGGCTACTATCATCATTGAACAACTTGTATTCTCAATGGATTGAGCACCTATTTATACAAGTATTTGACCTATTTCAGAATTCATGATTTACAATGTTAACTCTCAGATCTAAGGTTTACAACTTGACCTTGATCTTTAGTTTTTGCATGTTTTAAAATAGTAAATTGATTTAAAACAATAAAGATTACATTACATCCTCCGCAAATAATGGATTTAAAGAAAATCAAGAAGTTATAAATACAAATTCAGTGATTTATTTGATGTGGAAAGTCAGATCCACTTTTTGTGGGATGTAACTGACTGTCAGTTCTTGGTTGTCGGTTTGAACTTGCAGTCTGTCGGTGTTCCTTGAATAAACTGATCATCAGGTTCCCTGTATCTTTTGGGTACCTATCTTTGTTGTACTATCTGGTAGCAATGTTTTTTACTCATCGGGTATCATTTACCTTTTTGTCAATGGGTAACACTTAACAGTGTTTTCAGGTAACATTGGCATCGGATAGTGTTGTGCCCTGTCTGTCAGTGTAGGGTAAACCGATGGTGCAGATCATGTTTTTCTCTAAGTATACTAATGGAAAAATATAATGCCTTCAGGGAACATCGTAAAGTATTATAAGTTACATATTAATTAGAAAAGATCATCTCCTATATGCTACAAATGTAACAATCAAGGACATATAGCAAATTTTTGCAGGTATAATCAATCTATAGGTAACAAAAACCACCACCTATTATTATAAAGAAAAATTTTGGTGATGTTGGAAAAAGTATGGCTGAATACATGGAAGGGTTTGACAATCAATTTGTGAAAGAAAATGGTAAAGTTTGGAAAGCGAAGGAGTTAAGTGAGCCTAAGGTTCAGGAAGATTCAGTAGTTTCTACTGAACCTTTTCCTGATGTTACATCGACCTAAATGGGCAAGCATGGCCTTAGGGGGAAATTTGGAGAAATACACAAAAAACCATCCATCCCCTGTTTATGTGGAATAATATTTTGCGAGCTTATGGAGAATATGTATGATTAATATGGAACACCTATCTGAGATTGCACAGCTATACACACTATATCATGTGATCGTCAGATTGATGATCGACTGGATCATTACAGAGATGAGTTTATTGGGAAATATGTCATTCTTTTCATAGTGAAGTATAAGGGTAATCAAAAGATCTTATCTAATCATTATTCAAAGAGCAGAGTTGAATAAATTAGTGATTTCAGTGAGAAAGACCAAAGAAGCTAGGGCATTTACGGTTGGTCAAAGAATGAACTCACAGATTTAGTTAATAAAAGGTATTTACATCACTTGGGAGCTTTTGAATATGTATATTCCTATTATTTTTGATGTAAATAAGAGGCCTAGATACAAATTTAAGAGACATCCTTTTAAATCAATTGAAGATGACCCTGAAGGCGTATTTTCTCAAATGCCCTATGGATTTCTACATGTTGAGGATATTAGGGCTTATATCCACTATAATTATGAGTCTATGGGAGACTTTGAGATCTTCAAAGAAATGAAAGACATAATCAAAGAGCGTGCAAAATGGAAGGATGAGTTCGCTCATCTTGAGAGCCTAGGTGTAATGAAAATGATAGAAATGCATGAGTTTTACAAAGAAGAATGGTTCAAGATCCTATTGAACAGAGTACATGAAAAAAATTCATTTGGATTGGTGAGAAACCTATAAATATTTGCAGTGAGTTGATCCATGAAATTTCTAGTCTGGATAACTCTAGATTCATCCTTGTAGCAGAGAAGAATACCAAGAAATTATTGGAAACCCTCACCCACTCTAAATGGGATAAACGGGAGATGACTGTGGCTGACATCTTCCAACAAGATGTAAGACTAGTTGCAACAATACTAGGGTACAAAATTCATTAGAGTAGCTTACCAAATTTAGTTTTTTCTAGTGTTATAATGATGGCATATAAGATGATTAAAGGAGAATGTCAAGTATAATCTTTGCAAAGTCCTTGCACAACAATTCATGGAAAATGTGAAGTAGATAAAGAGAGATAGGACCAAGGCATTCAAATTTTGATCATTGTTGATACATATGTATATACACAATGTGCATAAATTTCCTGGTATGCACCAAGATCATGGAGAGACAATGAACCCACTGGCCTACAAGTGTCAAATAGTTACATAAGACAAAACAACACATGGATAGATGGAGAACTATTTGTGATGATCAAAATCTTTCAGAGAGAAATGAAACTAAGGATGAGGATACCAGAAGAGATAGCATACCAGAAGAGATAGTAGAGAAGTACAAAGATACAATTTGTTTCATGGTCGAAACTAATTGTGTACTGTGTTTTGAAGAAGCAGACCTGAGGATGAAATGGTGTTACCCTATGCGGTATGAGGTTGATAAAGAGGTTTTGACCATGCAAGTTGAGCATGTGTTATCTTTAGTGATAGATCCATCAAAGGAAAGATGGGGTACTTATGAGGAAAAATCCTCTAAGATTAGAGAGGAACAGACAAGAACAACTAGGAGAAAGAAAATTGAGAATGTTGTAGATAATCTAGTAGGTAAGGATGGTATTACTAAAGAAGAGATGAAGGAAATAAGGATAAAGATGACTAAAAGAACATCTGGAGTGGCAAGATCTGCCCCTACATCTCTTCCACCTCGAGAAACTGAGAAGACTTCTAGTCCACCCCCTGCTGTGGTAGTAGTAGCTATGGAGACATCGCAGACCGTGAAGGTAGCAGAAATCCCCACGAAGAGTACAAGCTCCTCCAGACGTAGTTCCCCACCTAAGAAATAGATTATAGAAGAAAAAGAAGAAGAAGAAGAAGAAGAAGAAGAAGAAGAAAACACAAGATAAACCTATAAACAGACAGCTCTGGAAACCTGACATTAGAATGTTGGAGAAAAGAATTGTAGACCAAGGCAAGATAAATCAAGTGAGAAAATTTTATGACAGGTATGATTCAAATGATTAAATTATTATAGAATACATTATGATAAAGCACATGCTGGTTTTCAAGAAGAACTTGATTGAGATGGCTGGAATTATTCCTAAGGAACTATATGATAAGATTGAGATAAGAAAGCAACTAGCACTACAAGAAGATGAAAAAATTAGAGTAAAATCTATTGAGGACATGATACCAATGATATTGTTTGATGAGCATGAAAATATATTAAATGCACTCAAATCCCTACTCAGAATTAAGTCCAGATGATCAAGATAATGGGGAGGAAATATGATGAGGTAATTGAGGATACTCACACAGTGATTGACAAGTGTTGGAATAATGGAAGGGTGTGTATTGAGAGGGGAGGAGTGAATCAATACCCTTAAAAAAATTTATCAATTATCCTTTAGTACTCATTACTTCATAACCGACCATTGTAGCTTTTCTACTTAATGTATGCAATATCATAACATAAATGTAAATGCATGTAAACAAACATTGAAACATTCATGAAACTCACTTACTCATGACAGAAGTATTTGATAACGTAGAAACCCTTGTTAGAAGGTAAAACTGTGGTGGGGATGAAACCCACAAAGCTTCACTATCTGTTTGATGAAAGGTGCCTGTTAGGGCTAGAAGTTGTGATCACTTCTGGTGATCTTACCCTGTTAGGAGTAACATGAACCTTGTTAAGTCTAGTCGGTTAGGATATTTTAGCAACACAATGTATGTGTGCACTCAGTTAAGAGATTTACATAAAGATTATTAAGTCCACCTTCTTGAAGTATTTTACTACTTGCGACAATTTTTAGAGAGTAACAAAATATGTATGACCTGATAGCTTGCAATCTTGATTTTTTTGATTACAGGTCCATTAATTTCACAAAATGTATATCACCTATTGTGATGGATAATACCTTTGTTCTACTTGGTAGCCTTGAATGTAGATCTTCATAACTGAATTCTTCTTTATCTTTCCTTCTGCATGAAAACCTCTGTCTGGTCCATAGATGTCCTTGGTGGCTACAATCATCATCTTCTTGATTGATTAATATATCTATATATATAAGATTTTGACCTAATTAGGTTTCATGCTTTTCTTGGAAAACTCTAATATCAAAGGTTTACAACTTGACCTTGATCTCCTAGTTTGCATGAATACAATCAATTAAACTAATTAAATCCATCATTTATGATGTTCTTGATCCTCAAGAAACGGTTATCCAGCTAAGCAAAAAGCTATTTTAAAGACTAAAGTGCTTTAGCTGACATTTGTTTGAGATTTGCTTTTTCTGGTGAAATGTTGTCTCTCGATGTAGACTAGTGCTTGGTGGTGTCTCTGTGTACTAGTTCTTAGTTATGTCTCTATAGACTGGTGCTCGATTAATATACTTCTCAGTGTTCAAAACTTTTCGGTGACCACTGCGCTCGGTGAATTACTGTCGCTCGGTGAGTGTCATCGCTCGGTGATCATGACCGACCAAAAATATATGCTTGTATACTAATAACAACTTATGATCCTTTAAGGATTATCAATCTCCTCCTTTGGCATTAGCATAAAAAATTGATACAATACAGTATATACCAAGTTTTTTACTTTTACACTTTTACAATTACTCCCCCTATGTGCATGCCTTGGTATATAGATACAATGTATGTACATGTTTCCCCCTTTATTGAAAGTAATGACAAAGATGTATAACTTACATCTTGTCAAGAATGTGCGAAGGAGATTGCTTAATGGCTTCCATCTTCTTTTCCTATTTCTCTTTTAAGTGCTCTAGGATCATGTGCTCCAATGTGATTTGAGCGTGCATGTCATAGATTCTTTCTGCTACTGACATCTTTGGGGTGGAAATTAGATTCTTTTATGTATTCATGTGTGTCATCAGCAATGTGAGATTTGGTAGTAACATGGCTTGCAACTCATTTACTTCATCTCTGATTTTACTTTCTTCCTTTTGTATTTCAAGTCTTAACCATTTTTTATTCAACTAGCTTCTCATAATGCAATTGGAATGCATTTGGCTAAGTTGAAAGAATTTGTGCACTAGATTTTAGATCTTCATTCAACTTAGCTATTTGTGCATCATGCTCGGTAGTGAAGTTCTTAATAGTGCAAAAATTTTGAACTAAGGTAGGGTAAAATAACAATAATCTGTCACCCTTTTATAAAGGAAAAGGCTAACAAAATCAAAGTTGTTCAACTTCAATAGTATAAAAGTGACATTTATGTTTGGAATTTGAAGATGATATAAACTAATAAAATGTTTTAAAATGGATGAAGTTTATTATTAATATTTTTAATGTTTTTTTTTAATAATTTTTGATATGTTTTTTTAATTTTTAAAGATGATTTTTGAGTTGCAGAATCATACTGAAAATTAGGGGTCTAGTTCCCGCAAAAACATTATATGTAAATAAACATTTTTTCCCCTAATTTCAAAATATGTTATATATGACATATATAGCTAGTGCATGAAGAAATAAAAATTGGTTTTTGACCTATTTTTTCTCTTTTATAATAGTTCAAATTCCAACTCACCTGAAATCGACAGTTTTCATCTCCCGCCATATTTTTCATAACAAAAATATCCCAATCAAAAAAAGAAATATATATTCTTGAAGAAGACTCTCTCTTCTAGTGTACAATATGCTTTTCAAATTTATTTAGTATGTTTTACTATCTTTTTTCTTTCTCTGAATCAACATCTCCTTGACTATTAAAATACCTACTTGCAATATTATTTAATTATAATAGACTATGTCTAATTAAAACACTATTAAATCTATAAGAGATATTCTTGACTCTGATCTCTACAAAAGGGTGTTTTTGTATTTTTTTAAAAATATCTTTAAAAAGACTTAGAGTTATTGAAATGTCACTTTTCTGAAATAATTTTATTTCTACGGTAATTGGACTCAAACTAGTATAAAACATGCATTTAATAGACATTTCCAATTGGAAAAGTTAAAGCACTTATCTAACTTAACTATAATGAATCTAGCTAGACCATATGTTTGACCAAAATTAATTTTTAGTTAGAAATACTAAAATTCAGTTGTGCTGATAAGTTATCCTAAAAGGTGAACGATTATGGTGCTTTTACCCAATAACTAATTCTGAAATAATAGGTTCTAAAGTAGTTACTAGTTTATAAAGTTTCACCTTATTCTTTGCCACTTCTTGGCTGATTTTCTCTGTTAGCTTGTAGTGATATTTCTTCTTTTCTCTTTCTTTAATTACCTTCTCGGCGTCTACATTTTGATGTGTGATTCTCTCAGTCAGAACTAGTAGTTGATCAATGATGGGTGCATTTTGATCAATCTGTGTATCAGGAACTACCTGCAATAGTATTTCCTTTGATATTTCTGTGACTTATGTATTTTTGTGTTCCATTTTGAGCTTGTCCTGTTGTGATTTTCTTTTGCATAGCTCCCCATACCTTGTCAGTGACTCAGGATCAAGTGTTCTTGGATCATAGTTGGGTATGTCTATGATTTCATCAAGTGTAACGGGTGCTATACTTTTCTTGTTCTTCTTCGGAATGTTGCTTGATGCAGGGCAATGGGGTATGATAGCAATCTTGAGCCTTTTTTCACTTGGTTTCTGTCATTGATTTCTTGGGAGGTTTGATGCCTTGTCTAGGTTTCTTGGTTAGTACCTGTTGGTCGGTTGTAGACGTCTCTACTTTAACCTTGTCTTGACTTGCAGCCTTGTCTTCCTTTCCAATGTCGTCGGTGGGTGCTTCACTCAGTTTGTCCTCTCCATTGGTATTTTTCTTCTCCCCTTGTTCCTCACCTTTGTCCATTAGTATATCTACTTCATTTTCAAGTGGTGTCTGTTGTGATTCAGTCATGATATTGATTTCTTACATCAATAAAGGCATATTACCTGGTATTTGTGCCTTTGCAACATCATTAGTGTCTTTTTCCTTTGTTTGCTTGGTGGCAATAGTTACATCCTCATCAGCATTTGCATCATAATCATAATCATCATGAGTTATATCTTGTATAGTGATATCTGGTGTTTCCCCTAATGATTGCAATATTTGAGGAATATCATCCATGGCCTTACTTGCCTCTATGGTCAAGTCAATCGGATTGACATCCTCGATGTCGTTGATGAAAATGTTCTTGGGGCTCAGTGTGGCCTCCTTTTCCTCAGTGTGAGTAGTCTCGATTATAGCTAGTATCTGCTTGGGTGGATTAAAGATTTGAGTCCAAATATTATTGCTCTCAATGTCAATATCTTCGAGCTTGTTCTGCAATACCTTGTATGCTCTTGTTTTTGTAGAAAATGTATTTGCGTACTCCTTCATGGTTAAGTTAATTTCCTCAACTGAGGAGTTGGGCATGAATGCAACTAGGGATTTCTCCTTCATCTACTTCTCCATATGCAATGCATATGTCCACCTAGCTGATATTTTATCTTGTAGCTCTTGTGGAATATGATTGCCAAATTGTAGGGGTACATACTTGTAAGCTGCCATCATCTTAATGATTGCTTCTTCTATTTTATTCTGATCCTCAATAGACATATTTCCCCATTGTATAATCTTATGATGTGTTATACTGCCTATTTTGAGGATTGACTCTGTAATTTCATCAATTGTCTTTAGTATTTTGGCCTTTTCTGCTTGGACTCTCTGTTGTCTTTCTACCTCTTCAAATTCATCCTTTTCTTCTCTACCTATCATATATTTCTTTCATTGTCTCAGCTTGGTTGAGGTTTTAGGCTTTCTTTTCTTATATGTTCTTACTATGCCTTTCTTCAATGGTGGTGAGTCTACCATAGCTATTTTTCTCCTGGTTCTAGATGTAGTTGCTACATCAGTAACCTTTGATTTATTGGACTTTGGTGGCTCTGCATCTGATTTGGTAGACTCTGAATTGCTTAATTCTTTTCCTTCACCGATAGGTGACTATTCCTCGGTGACATCTGCTGATTGTTTCAACTCTTCATCAGTTACCAAGAGTTTCTTCTTAAGTGTTTTCATCATTTGAGTTTGGTTCTTCCCTATTTTCTTGACTACTAAGCCAGTCTTTATTCTTGACTTGGCTTCCTCATATGTGCCAAATCTGCTTATAGATTTTTCAACTGGTTCATTTAGTAGGGCTTTAATAGCTTTTGTAGCCAAATTTATGTCAATTTCATAATCCAATGGTGGTAACCATGTTGTTCTTGGGTTGGCAGCTTTGATAAGTGTAGTGTCGGTGTCAACTACAAAGCATATCTCATCGTTGTATTGTTCAACCAACTAAACAAGAATTCTCATCCTCTTCTACATCATATTCTTAAATGTTGTGAAGTAGGCATCCAACATTGGTATGAAATTATCTCCTAGTGATTTAATGTAATCACTAATCTGTGTTGTTATCACTCGGTTCGTGTCCCAAGTGACATTATCGACTGAAGGAAAGAAGTTCTAGAAGTAAAATAATCTGCACATTAATAGAGAAATGAACTTACATGTATTAGATCATGCTGATCTAATTATTCTCATGTTTTCTTCCAAGTATTTCCGTAGCATCTCGGCTAGGTCTTGTTGTAATCCCTTCTTTACTATCTTGTATGTTGTGTAAACTGCTCCACAAGAAACAATGTTGAATTCTTCTTTCTTAAAAGATCTTCTATCCAATCACATATGCATCAAACTTCATTTCAAGGTCGGTGATTGAATTGACTTTTAGACCTCTTCCATCCCATTCGGATCTAGTTATCTTTTCAATCTCCGGGCGTCCAGGGTGCCTTAGAGATTTTTCCTTCTTAGTTATCGGATAACCAGTCACTGCATGAATTACATCCTTTGTGATTACCTTAGGTTCATCTAACCACATTTTAGCATCATGCACTCGGCTGAGCACAATGCGAATCCATTATGTCTTGAATTCTCTCAGGAACAGTAGGGCATTGGTTAACCCTTTCACTTCAATGTGTTAATTGTAATTATCTTTTAGGTTTACATCCTTGCATAGCTTTTGATAAGCTTCTTCAAGTTCAACGTCTCCAATCTCTACAACTTTGTAGTGAATGTATGCACTGATGTCTTTGACCAGCAAATCTTAGGTGGGATACTCGAGAATGATCCCTTATCGTCAAGTTGAGCATCAACCTCAGGAGAGAACTTGTAGCTTGGTTCTTCATAGGTTGAGTTCTTGATTAGAACGACCTTCTTTTCCTTCACCATCTTGATCTTTGAGGTTTGGGAAGTGGTTGTCATTGTTCATTAAATTAGGGCTTCTTCACAAATAACCTTTTAGCTCGATAAGTCTAGATACTCACAGGATGTTTTTTGAGAATGCTCGAGATCTGTTGGAGTTTCTTTAAAGGTGTTGTGAATTGCTCTACAATGTAATCACTTTGAATCGCTTCTTTTCTCTGCAATCTTATCTTTAACATTGGGTGAACGAATGAGTTCATGTTGCCCTTTTTATAGAAAAATATACCTTAAGTGATTCATTAAATGATTCACCTACCACTTGGTTGACAAAGCATAGATGCTTCATTAACACACCAAAGTCTTCAATCTGGTAAGTATACAATACTCGGTACAAAGTGTCATCTCAATTATCTTCCACATGTTTACCAATGATGCTCGGTATATAGTGTCAACTTGGTTATCTTTCATATGTTTACAGACATTAGTTTATGCTTGGTTTATATTAACTAACCATACTAGATTCACATAACATAATATGCAATACCATAGTGCATCTTCATTCATGCTAATTTGGCATATTCTCAATGAATATAGGATCTGATGTAAAATACAACTTTGTAGAGTGTAGTTCCATACTTACTTGTATTTCTTAGGTGGGGGTGGTGGAATCACTTGATCCATTAGATGAGGTGTCACCAATTGTAGTGCTTGGTCCAGTATTATCATTGTTTGAAGCTCTCCTCCACATTTGATTTGTCATTCTTCTGATGTCTTCAATAGTATTTCCATTTTCAAAAGTGCTTGACTCTGTCACTTGGTCTCTGTAGTCCTTACTTAAATGACCAACCTTATGACAGTGTAAGCATGTCATTCCAGGGTTAGTCTAGTTTCTAGGTCTTCTTATCCATTTCCTCATACAATTAGTAGCTATATGTCCATATCTACCACATGTTGTGCAATTTACCCATGTTTTAATCTTAAACATATGTATTATCAACTCTTCTCGGTTGATATGCATTTTCTTGCTCTCTAGGTTTCCAGACTTGCATTATCCTTTTTCTTCATTCATGAAATGTGTGGCAATGCATGTTGCAAGTAGAGAAATTTTTTTCCATGTAAGACTTCTTCTTCGGTTTGTTCAGCTTAGATCTACATTCATGTGCTTTTTTTCCATGCTTGTTATAGTTATAACAATTACCTATGAATGTAGAATTAGTTTTAGGAATACCTTTTGATTTTCTCTTGCAAACATTTCATGTGTGACCTGGTTTTCCACAGTGGTTACATGAACACTTCTTTGGTCTTGGATTTGTGTATACATTCCTTTGTTCATCTTGGTTTGATGATTCTTCATGCTTGGTATACCCTAATATGTTATTTTTGTTGATTTTTCTTTGTCCATTCAAAAATTCATCCATTCTTTTTGTATTGTCTTCAGCTTCCTTGATCATATCATTATGTTGTTGTTGAATCTTCACTTCATGCTTCAGTTTCTCATTTTCTTCCTTTAGTTCACCAGTAGCTTCCAATTTTCCATTAATTTATATGTTCACTCGGTTGGCCTCATGACTCATAAGAACTATTTGATTGGTGATCTCAATGTGATGTTCAGTAAGTCTTTGTATCTCAAATTTTTTCTCTTGCAACTTTTCAGTAATCTTTCTCTTGTCATCGATAGCTAAAGTTATTTCTTGTTCAGCTTCTCTGGCATTATTCATAACATCAATCATTCTTACCAATTGTGTCTCTTGAATGATATATAGTACTTTCCCTTGTTCAGTCAGATGTTGATTGATTTCATTTAGGTTTGCATTGGTTCCTTCAGATGTGTCAGATGTATTACCAGATCCAGATCCAGATGAATCAAATAGGTCAGGGATCTCTTCTTCATGATAGTCAGTTTCATTTTTTTGAGATGCCATGACTTTTATTTCATCCAATAACTCTTTCATTTTTTTTCTTTCCTCTTTGTATTGCTCAAATAAAATCTATATTTATAACTTCTGATGAACTCAATATTTTTATCAAGCTTATACCTTTGCATTGTATGATCTTTTCTCTTGAAAGTGATTAAACTTTTCCAAATAAGAGATCTAGATCTGATACCAATTGTTGGAATAATGGAAAGGTGTGTACTGAGAGGGGAGAGGTGAATCAGTACCCTTAAAAACTTTTATCAATTATCCTTTAGTACTCATTACTTGCATAACCGACCATTGTAGCTTTTCTACTTCATGTATGCAATATCATAGCATAAATATAAATGCATGTAAACAAACATTGAAACACTCATGAAACTCATTTACTCATGACACAAGTATTTTATAATGTAGAAACCCTTGTTAGAAGGTAAAAACTGCGGTGAGGATGAAACCCACAAAGCTTCACTATCTGTAGAATGGAAGGTGCCTATTAGGGCTACAAGTTGTGATCACTTCTAGTGATCTTAGCATGTTAGGAGTAACATGTTATACTTGTTAAGTCTACTCGGTGAAGTCCACCTTCTTGAAGGATTTTACCACTTGCTACAATTGTAATTAGAGAGTAACAAAATATGTATGACCTGATAGCTTGCAATATTGAATTTTCTTATTACAGATCCATTAAGTTCACAAACTATATATCACCTATTGTGATGGATAATACCTTTGTTACTCTCAGTAGCCTTGAATGTAGTTCTTCATAACTGAATTCTTCTTTATCTATCCTTCTGCATGAAAACCTCTGTCTGATCCATAGATGTCCTTAGCCGCTGAAATCATCATCTTCTTGATTGATTAATACATCTATATATACAAGATTTTGACCTAATTAGGTTTCTTGCTTTTCTTGGAAAACTCTAAGATCAAAGGTTTACAACTTGACCTTGATCTCCTAGTTTGCATGAATACAATTAGTTAAACTGATTAAATCCATCATTTATGTTTTTTTGATCCTCAATAAATGGTTATCCAGCTAAGCAAAAAGCTATTTTAAAGACTAAAGTTCTTTAGCTGATGTGTTGTTTGAGATCTGGTTTTTCTAGTGAAATGTTGTCTCTTGGTGTAGACTGGTGCTCGGTGATGTCTCTATGTACTGGTGTTTGGTTATGTCTCTATAGACTGGTGCTTGGTTGATATACTACTCGGTATTCAAAACATTTCAGTGACCACTGTGCTCGGTGAATTACTGTCACTCAATGAGTGTTGTCACTCGGTGATCATGACCGACCAAAACTGTCTACTTGTATACTAATGATAACTTTTGATCCTTTAAGGATTATCAGCAAGATCCTAATGGAAACTTAACCTAAGAAGTTATCACCTCCTAAATATAAGGATACTGAGCCTAAAACTATCTTAAGGGGAGACTCCTCGAAGAATAAAATAATCAACATCAATTTACCTAAAGATGGAGAAGATGACAGACAGTTTGTCAATATTGTAAAGAAGCCTAATTTCTTTGTTGCTGGTGTGCTTGTGATTTTGGACACCTAGCTCGATAATAATGACCCTTTTGAAGGGAATACTGATAATGTACCTAACCCTGATGGAAGTGATGAAAAGGATGTGGAGAAACCTACTAAGGAAGAGCCCTCTGAGAGTGAACAACAACCAGACATCAAGCTAAGGCTAAAAATGAACTTGAAAGTAAGGCTGAAGTGAAATAAGAAACAATGACACCTTTTTCTTCAACCTTATTGTTGGCGAGTGGAGAGAAAACATTAAGTGCAAATGTGGAAAGTATGGATAAAGATGAGATAATGAAGCTATCTTACATCACATTTGCTAAAGCAAAGGAAGGATCAGAGCAAAAAACTAAGAAGAATTCAAGCTTATTGGAAAGGGCAGTTGAAACCATCAACAAACTGCTACCTATACCTTTCACTTTCCAAGGAAAGGACACTGCAGAGAACTTAAACAAGGCATTAGATAACTTTGATAGTCACTATGAGCATCTGGAGAAGATCGCTCAGGTTAAAGCTTAGAAAACTTTCTTGGTGAAGAAATTAGAAGAAGCATGCAAGTCTATTGCATGCGACTTAGGCATACTGGGCAATATATACTATTTCTAAAGCAAAGGCTTGTGTGGCACAGGGAAGGAATTTATACACTTATTTTATAAATCATATTAGACACAAAGTGTCCTAACTTTTGGACAAGATAAGTGTGCTAGAAATAGAGAAAGGGAGAGTTATGGGAAGATTTGGTGCATTAAAGAGTTTTATCACTCCTAAGTTATCAATTCTTGAGATACACCTTTTTGACATGGGGAAAACAACAAAGGCCCTCATAGAAAACATGCCTACTAAATTGAAGGAAGCAAAAACATCATCATTTGCATTGAATGGACTGATCCATGTGGGTCAAATTTTGGTGAAGACTTGGATGAAAGAAGTGAAGATCTTGGAAAGCTCTTTCCAACATTTACTTAAGATGGTCTGAAATCTTTGGTAAGCAGTTGTACCAATTTTGCTATATACTACATTTTAGTATGCCTTTGCCATTGATGTCAAAGGGAAAGAAGTAAATATGAAAAATATATAGAGGAGATATATTTGGAGTAGTAGAGGAGATATAGAAGAAATAATATGAAGCAGAGTACTTAGTCATTATTTTGGTATTGGGCACTTAGTCATTTTTTCACGAAGTGTTGCCATCAATGCCAAAGGGAGAGATTGTTGGAAAGTGGCTAATTTAAAGAGTGTATAAGGATTTTCATTTATAGAAACACTAAAAAAATGTATGGCTGCTTGGAGTGTATCACGGTTTTGGTGCTAAGGTTTTGTAAAATGACTAAGTCCAGGAAGAAGTTTACTAAGTTCATGAGTACAGTTTTGAGCCGTGAGCACTATATATGATGAAATATGTCATGAAAGCTTCAAGGAAGGTATTAAATGGGATATTGTAGACCTTTTGTTAAGGTCTCTTATGTTTTGGAATTCAGAGATGAAAGTTACAGATGATTGAAGTCATGTGAAGATAGTGTAGCAGCGAGACAGAGTAGTTGAATAGTCGTGATGATTGAGGGAGTGTAATGTGGAATCCAAACGTGCTGAGTTGGATTTAGATTAGGTGTTACCCTAACTACAGTAATGTATGATCGTTGACTTTGTATTTGAGTTTTGTATAATTTTTGATATATATATATATGGAGAGATTTTGAGAAGCGAAGTATAAAAGTGGAATGACTGAATGGATGGATGCATTGTGATGTTATAATCTGACAAAAGGTGATGTGAGCTACAACTGGAACTACTAAAGCATAGAAAATGCTTGTGTAAGTTCATTTCTAATAAAGTATTGTAACAAAGACAAATTTCTAATTGTAAAAGTAGTGTTCTCAGTGTATACCTTTAATAGGGTTTTGTATTCCTTTCACAGGAAAATATACTAATGTAATATTCATCTCCTAACATGGCTAGGTCTCCTAATAGGGACACTATACTTTTAGTACATATTTGTGGGTATCATGCCCACTAGGATTTTCCCTTGGCCAGGGTTTCCTTGTGAACAAAATCATGGTGTTATGAGTTGTGTATTTTATGTTCTTTTCATTTTAGTAATTATTTGGTTAAGTTGGAAATTGCTAAGTTTAATTTTAAAGTGTTGTAATATTGATTCATCCCCCCTCTCAGTGTTACTTAATCCTAACAACCCTTACTTGCCATATGAAATGTAACGATGGTTTAATCATATAATGCCTTTCATTTGATGTTTTAAGAGAATTGTAAATTGTTAAAAAAATATTTAATTTATAGATAATTTTATGTAAAATATTTTGTATTAAAATATTTTTATAAGTTTTATTAATCATACATATTAAATGTGAAAAATATATTTTTATTTTTCTTAAAGTATTCAAATAATTTAATAATGGGTTAGGGGTCTAATTTGATTGGTGAGAGCTTCCAGTGGTAGAGCACACGGTCACGAGATCTAGTCTCCTCTTAGTCCATGTGGTACCAAAGGACATGTTGTGCTAATATCACTAGTCACATTAAAAATTTTACCCAGTGCACTATGGTTTATAGGAGGTGCTATATCTGATTGCTGCAATCTAAAAAACATATTATTTTAAAATATTAATATATATATAATTAAAGTTAACTAAATATTTTAAAATATATTTTAAGTATTGAGTCATTGTGCTTGTGACCTCTTGGATTGGATACCCTTCAATTGTTTCCTAGTCCATGATTGCATTAGAGCCATATTTTGTGATATGAATCAGAATTGTCAATATGCATTTAATTATGTCAATGAGTAAGAATTTATCAGGCTCTTATTCTCTTAGTTGATCTAGTGGGGAGGGCCTTAGGGTTTCTTATAGACACTCGAGGTAGAATGTACATCATTAGTTTCTAGTTAGTGCCATGGTAATGCATATAGAGTTTATATAAGATTCTCATGAATATTTATTTATATAACTTTCATTTCTTGTAAAATTAGAAAAAAAATGTATGGATGAACATTATTGTAAATTGTGATTAAATTTGTAATAGTACCTTTTGTAGAATCCAAGATCTAAGAGAGATAAAATTGAGCACAATAACAAAATGAAAGCAATAGTCAACCATCCATTAACTAAAGATGAAAAGTACATATAGGAGCAGTGATCAGGTCGAATAAGAAGTTGAACCCAACACTCAATGAATGGTGGCGAGTTTTCTCCCACTAAACTAGGATGAGTTGTCAAAATAGAATTGACACATCTCTAGACAACTCCTAAATGATTGCAACTTGCATGAACAAGTATCAAATATGCATGGACGACTAAGTAAGGTTAGTAATTCTAAGTGTAAATTAAATAAATATACTAACACCCCCTCTTAAGCATAACTTAAGAGGACAATATAACAAATGGGTCCTAACTACTAGCCTGGTGAGGTGCCCATGTACAATGAAATCTCTCATAAAAGGAGAAAGAAAGAAAACCCAATGGGAAAAAACTATCCTCCAAAAAAGAAATAAGAAGATAAGAAGCTTATAAGACTAATAATAAAAAAAGATTAATCAATTAAACAACTAGGGGAAAGGGACCAGTAATGGCTATAGATAACTTTGCATGCTTAATTGAGGTAGCAAACAATATCAGATAGCAACAATTTTTTTTAGTTATTTTTGTATGCGACTTAACTACTTAAAGCTAAGGTTTCAACTTTTGGCCAATAACGACGCACTCTACAGGAGATGTTGTGTGCAAAAGGGTCAAAAAGTGGTAAAAAAAGTGTTGACCAATACTTGACCCCCATTGCACCAATAACCACTCACTCAAATCACCACAAATCACTAGTACTTGTGGAAAAAATGTCCCAGTAGTAGTTCACAAAACTCTAGTAGTGGTGCACAAATGAGTCAATCATGGATCACAAAAGATTTAAAAAATGATCAACTATTGATATATAAATGATCCACTACTAGCAAATTTATTGCATAACAATGAATGACCAGTTATTGAACCCCATGCCACTACTGGTCTCTTTCCCCTAAATGTGATTTTAATTGAACGCATCAAAATTCTATATAATACTTTTTGTTTCTTTTTTCAAATTAAAAACATTATTAGCCAATAGGCTATTCTTGGTGGAAACTCCACCAAAACCATCATGTATCATTTCTCAAGCTATTTCTGTGTTGAAGATTATGTTCTTTAACAATTCATGAACTATTATGAAAAGGTTTGTACCAAAAACATAGGAGGAAAGGGTTTCAGAACAAGCTAACTGTTGTTGCAGCTTCCAGTGTTATACATTGCTTCTTTATTTTCCTTTTCTTTTTCCAAGGAGATTACATTTGCCATTTCTTTCCATTGTTTAATCGTTTTGACACTGTTAAGGATATTAAAAAAAAATTGTTGAATACGATTACCAAAAAAACTTCATTTTCAATTTCAACATTCAAGTGGGTGAGCATATCGATTTGGTATGTGTAGGCACAAAATACAGAAGCGTCCAAATTAATGATAACACGTGAAGTATGTCATACATAACTAATTCACGTTGTTAATATTAATGAAAGTATATAAACAAATGCCAAATCATTCTAATGCTTTTATTGCTAAATCAATGCATAGTTGACCGCTTTTATACCACCTTCATATTTGATGGAATAGCATAAATTTTATATTGCTAAATCTATGCATAGTTGACTGCTTTTATACCACCTTCATAATTGATGGAATAGCATAAATTTTATATTGAATGGTTCTATAACTTAGATAGGCCAGCGTCCCCTATTTCTACCCTACCAATTATTTTGAATTCAACATTTTTCTATAGCTCCTTGTTCAAAAATGATGATTTTGAAGTCACAAAGGACCTATTCATATGCATAAAAAAATGTTCCCAATGTACAGGCAAGCAAGGGGTTTTTTCTCAAGTATGGCTAATATGGAAGGTAAGAAGGCCTTCAAAGTAAACTTCATAAGCTTTGGACAGTCTCTCTAGAAAGACATTATAGTTTATAAACCTTAAATATATCTTACGTGATATCATCTCAAAATAATTTATGTTTTTCAACACTTAACCTCATATAGATTAGATGCCTGCAGGATTGCTTAAAGAGAGTCTGGAAACTCAAAAGCCTCATTTTTGTTGATATAAAAACAAGAAAAATATACAAAGCTGGTAAAACACTATACAATAGCATTCGGGGTGCTAGAATTTGAAGTTTGGTTATAGAAAGCTTAGGACTTGACTGCTAGAAGGAATTCATTTCCAAGAGATATGTCTGCCCCTTAGCTAAAGCTTTTGCTGCTGATCTGAAAGGCTCTTCAAAAGCCCCAGCAATGAAAGCATCGGTATCCTTCTTCACCATAGGTCGATCACTAGGTCTAATGGCAACAAGCGTAGCCCCCTCCATCCTCATGCCTCCAGGAAGCTCGAGATGTGGAGCATACCAAAGTTGCATATTCAATGTCGACACCTGTGTACGATTTGACGATTCATTTCTTTTTTCTATTTGAGTGCATTTATAGGGTTCATGAGGATTTAGTCATTTCATTGTGGCTCATGCAATTTGCATATGTTTTTGAGTCATTCAAAATCCGTTTTCACCACTAGAGGCTGCGTATTATTTTAGAACTCTTGGACGACATTTTGGGAGGCATTTACATATTCGGGAAAAAAAAAAAAAACATTGATTTATGTATCCAAGGTTTCATACCTGTTGTTTTGTGCCTTCTATGGTCTCTAGCGTGTAACACTACTGCTCTCTGCTCTCTGGCGCGTAACATAGAAATCTTACTTTTTTTAAGTTATGCCCGTGCTAGTCGGAATATTGACAAACACGGGCATAGATTGAAAAAAATCAAAATTTTCCTTCTATAATCCAATCAAGCAAAATAAATATAATGCCCTATAGAAAATGTCCATTAAAAATTAGGGTGAAATATATTGAAATAAAGGAGGGGTGAAAATTTATTCAAACTGAAAGAGAAACAAGAACAAATAGAGAAAGGGCATCAAATAGCCCTATCAAGATCAACCAAGTGATCAAATTGATGAGCCAAGCCCATCGGAAGAACAGTCTTATCAACAATGTTCCAATTACACATATGGTCAGAAGCCCACTTTGCTAAACAATCAATAGCACTATTCCATTCCCTGGGAATATGAGTGAAAATAACAGACTCTAAAGAAGTACACAAATTATGAATCTGGTCCGCAATCAAAGCTAACTTCCAACTAACAACTTCAGAATGTTGCCAATTTAAAAGATGTATCACCACTTGAGAGTCAGATTCACAGATAAGCCTTCTCCAACCAAGGTCACAAGCATTCTTCATGGCATACAAAATAGCCATGGCCTCCATCAGGTTGTTAGTGTGATGACCTTTAT
>MU226210.1:387600-397713 GCA_018584345.1 Thuja plicata
CCCCTGGTTCCATGGCCTCAGAAGTGTCACATTTTGCAGAAACAGTTTCCCCCAAAGAATGGAGAATTTTCCACCATAAGTGAGGAACCTCTAAAAACTCATCCTTAAAGATACGACAGTTCCTCTCCAACCAAATATGCCAAATAATAAAGGAGGGTCCAAGAGTCTAGGCAACTTGAAGAAATGAAGTCTTCACAGGAGCCTTATCCCAGCGAGCAAAGAATTCTGCCAATGAGGAAACATGCCAACAGGATTGGTTCCACACATTCCACCAAGAGTGCCAAATTTGTCTAGTGAAAGAGCATTGGAAAAAGAGATGAGAGATATTTTCTTCACTAGTCTAGCATAGAACACACATTGAGGGTCCATGGAAGCCATGCTTGCATAAATTATCCCATGTAAGGCACTGGCTATGCACCACCAACCACATAAAAAAAATTGCATTTGGACCAGGAAAACTTGTACCAGACTTGCTTCCACCAAGGCACTTGGATGTCCCATAATTTCTGTCGAAGAAGCTCAGCATATCCTGCAGACACTGAAAATTTTCCAGACAAATCCTCGCTGTCCCAAGCAAGAACATCATTACCAACCAAAGTAGTACACTCACGAGACTGCAAAATCTGAAAAAACTCCTTCCTATTCTCCTCAGAACCTCTTGGAGGCCATTCAGAAGGGTGTTTCCAACGAAAGGAAGGAGCCAAACCTCTAACACACCCTATCTTATAAAAATCAATTGTGTCCCAACCAGCAGCACTAAAATTTTGATAGAGGGCATGGAGTTGTGGATGAGTGGAAAGGATAGGAGGGTGCCCATCCCAAGAGTCAAGCCAAAATAAAGCTTGTGATCCCGAATGACAAATCCAAAAGAGACCATCTTTAACCAAATGAGCTCCAAAATTTAGCGTATTCCAAATCATGGATCCTCTCCCTTCCAGAGGAAAGCGGTGAACTTCAACCACATCAATATCTGAAAAATACTAATGGGTGAGAATACGAGCCCAAAGTTGATGTTGGTTAGTACACCAACGCCAATAAAGCTTTGCAACGAGAACCTGTCCATTTAAAATAGTTGATCGTAGGCCAAGGCCACCCTCCTTCTAAGGTCTACACACTGTTTCCCATTTAACCAGACTCCATTTAGAAGTTGAAAGGTTCCCACTCCAAAGGAATTGACGGGACAGAGCATCAAATTCCCAAAGAAAATACATAGGAGCAGCCTAAACAAAACACCTGTAAATAGGAAGGGCTTGAATAACCGACTTTAACAGAGTCAGGTGAGCAGCAGTTGATAGCCAACGATGAGTCCAATGGTTAACCTTTTGTCATAGCTTATCAAGAAAAACTTTCTAGGAAGATCTAGGATGTCTACCAATAGTAAGAGGAATGCCCAAATATACAAAGGGAAGAGACCCAATCTGAAACCTCAAAATAGCAGCAATACGCCTCTGAATAGGCTCCAGAGTATTGAAGAGAAAAATGGAGGATTTTTTCTCATTAACTTTCTAACCTGAAGCTGCAAGATACACATCCAAAGCATACCTAAAAGAAGTAGCTTCCTAAAGACGGGCCTGTCCCATAAAAGAAGTATCATCCACAAACTGAAGATGTGAAAGAGGAGGCAAGCCAGCACCCCATTTCCACCCATGAATCAAACCCTGGTGAGCACGAAGCTTAAGAAACTGGCCCAATCCCTCAGCCAGAATGATAAAGAGGTAAGGCGAAATAGGGTCCCCTTGGTGAAGTCCTCTAGAGGCACCAAAGGGCTCTGAAGGAACACCATTCACAAGAACAAAAAAAGAAGCTGAAGAAACACAACTCACAATCCAGTTCACCCACTGTAGGCAGAAACCAAAGGCCAAGAGTATCTTTTGGAGAAAACTCCATTTGACTCTGTCATAAGCCTTAGCCATATCCAACTTAATGAACATAGCTCTCTCTTTTGATATATGCATAGAGTGAATAACTTCAGAAGCAATAACAATACCATCAAGAATTTTCTTACCAGCCACAAAACCACCTTGTTCCTCTAAAATCACAACAGGAAGGCATATCTTGAGTCTTTTAGCAATCAATTTGGTGATAATTTTGTACACAACATTACAAAGAGCAATGGGATGGAAGGATTCAAGATTGTCAGCACCTTCCTTCTTGGGGATAAGAGTCAGTAAAGTGGAGTTCAATGCACGAAGCATTTGCTTATTCTGAAGGGATTCTTTAACCACCTCCAAGAGATCCATATTAATAATTTCCCAAAATTCCTGAAATAATTCCACAGGGAAGCCATCTGGGCCTGAAGCTTTACCTTTATTCATCTGAAACACAACCTCTTCAAGTTCTAACATCAAAATTGGACGAATAAGAGAATCATTCATTGCATTGGTGATAAGAGGGGGAATGCAAGAAAGTATCAATTTCTCCTCATCAACTGCAGGCCGAGAATCTTCAGCAAAAAGGGTAGAATAAAATTGAAGGGCTTCCTTGGTCATAGTAGACTGAGAGGAAATTTGTAGTCCTTCTGCTGTAACAAGAGAAGAAATATACCCTTTGTTACGACGAGCCTAAATAGAATGATGAAAAAAAATAGTATTTCTATCTCCTTCCTGTAGCCAGTCAATGTGAGCCTTTTGTTTCCAGTAAATCTCTTCCCGAAGTTCCCATTCTTCCACATCCCGCATAGCCTAGGATTCTACCCTGCCAAGAGCCTCTATAAGCCCAGAGTCCCTGATTTGGCAAGTAATCACTGCAAGATGATCTAGAGCATTCCTCTTTCTAGACTAAAGGTTTCCAAAGCAAGAGGTATTCCATCTCTTAAGATGATATTTGACATATTTAAGTTTCTTCTCAAAGACAAACATAGCCGTGCCATAAGATGGGCCACCCTCTCTCCACCACTTAGCCAACAAATTATAAAGGGATGAGTCTCAGAGCCACATAAGCTGGAATCTAAAAGAAGGGTTCTTAGGGAGTGCAACAAGAGAAGAAGAGAACTTAATTGGCCAATGATCAGAACCTCTCCAATCAAGAATTTTAGAACTCGTAATCAAGCCACCTCCAACCCAATAACAAGAAACAAGAAACCTATCCAAACATTCTAAGATAGCTTCCTGACCACTCCATCTATTGTTCCAAGTGAAAACCCCATTTGAAGGCTTAACATCAATAACAGAAAGAACATCCACTTGGGCTTGAAAAAGATCACAAGCAGGGCCAAGCCTAGGCCAACCTCCTCTTTTCTCCTCAAGACTTAAAATAGAATTAAAATCACCTCCTAAACTCCAAGGAAAATAAGGAGCACAAGAACGCACATACCTAATGTGATCCCAGAGATGAATCTTCCCACGAATGTCAATAGGGGCATAAACATTTGTCACAAGAATAGTCTCACCAGAGTCCAAGGCAGTAGCCACCATAGAGATTGAGTAGTGACTAGAAATCCACCAACGGGGAGAAATCTTCCAAGGGTCCCAAAACAAAGCCAAACCTCCAGAATTCCCTTGCAAACCAATACTTTGACAATGACCAGCGTACCAAATGTGTGGGGCATACTGATGCATAACCTCAACAGAAACCTTAGTCTCTTGAACACAACAGACATCTTGAGAATGAATTGTAATCAAATCATGAATAGCTTTTTGACGACAGGTGCTATTCAAACCCCTCACATTCCAAGAGAGATTGATCATGGAGGGGTTTGAGAAAAGTGAGCATCAATAGGTTTAACAAACCCAGATTCCACCAACAGATCTCTAGTCATTTTTATCTTCTCAAGGTCTGACTTCCGCCCTTTTGAGGAGCTATCAGCAGGACCTTTTTTAAGGGGTTGTTGTTGCACTCCCAATCTGTGAGATGAACCCTTATTTTGAGATGAAACTAAAACTTCTTTAGATAAATCCGGAAAAATAATGTCATCCTCTATGGAATTATTTAAAGTCACCTGAGCCACTTGTTGTCCCTGAATACCCTGAATTGGTTCTTGTTCAAGAACTGGTACAGCCTCCATACTGACCCCAACACAATTAGAAGTGACCACATGTGGGACTCCTTCTTCCAAAGCTAAATTCTCCAGCACCTCAAACCTGTTAAAGCCTCCATCTGTTTGTCTATCCTTGAATGTCCTCTTCTGACCTCATCCTCTAGCCTTAGATTTAACTGGTACAAATCCTTCCTTGTCCTTTCCCTGAGGTTCAACCATAATGGGAGCTTTCCCTTTGTCCTCTTTACCCAGAGGAGGAGGTTCCAAAGTGGGGGAATGAGCTTCCTTACGAACTTTAGGGCATTGTCGCAGGAGATGGCCATACTCATGACAAAACCGACATTGAAAAGGTAGAGATTCATAATCTAACTGTTGAATCCATGAAGAAGATTCCAAACAAATTTCCATGGAATCTGGCAGGGGATTATTCAGATCTATCTCAACACAAATTTAGGCAAAAGAAATCACCTTTTTATCAAGGGTTTGTGTAGCAACCGCCGCAGGCTTTCCCAAGAGACTAGCAATTTTATGTAAAATATCTTCTCGCCAAAACTCCAGGGGGAGGCAAGGAAGACAAACCCAAACAGGAACTTGAGAAGGCATCTCTTCAACTGAACTAAAACTTGCATGCCATGGTTTAATAAATAATCCAGCCTGATTATAAAAATATGGGCCACCTTCAAAAACCCTATTGCGATCTGCCATATTCGAGAAAATAACCATAAAATAGCTATTTGTTGCAAGCATAATTTCCATATCCCCTTCAATCTTCCAAGAATGTCAGATCCAAGCTTTCAGAGTGGACAAAGGAATGCGAATGCCAAGAAACTTATAGATCAGAGCATGTCTGCTCCAATATGAGACATCTTCTTCCACCAAATCAGGAGAAATAATCAAAACTGGGCGATCTTGGGTTCTAGAAAGACACCCATTAACCTTCTTCATTTTAGGATTAGCACTCGTATAAAAATTATTTGCTTGTTGTGCATGCATGCTTGAAGAGGACCCATTATGAGCCTTGTCCATGCGAGAAAGCTCCACAACTGATGCCATAGAAATCTCTGCCATGCAAAGATTGAAGCCAGGAAAGAAAAACAAAAACCAAAACAACTGCCAACAAATAGAAAAAATTCCCACAAACACCAATTCCACTGCAAAAAATTAAAAAAAAACTACCCCGCTGCTGAAACGCTTCCACAAATCCCACGCATGCAAACCTGCAACCAAGCTAGGGCACCTCCATCTCACCACTATTGAGATATGATAGTAAACACACTCATAAACACAATATTTCATGCAAAAACAATTTCAATAGAAAATTAGGGTGAAATATATTAGTGATGTCGCTAATTTATTATAATTATCACATTAGAAACAATGTTTTTCCAACAAGGTGAAACTCTAATTCAAAACCAATTTTTATAGGCCTTGCACAACATACTAAATGTAGCCCCAACACGAGAAGATTGACAAGTGTCGATGGCTCGCACAAGAAAATAACTTACACCATGTGAAAATGAACAATTTAATAATTCAATACACTTCTTCACTACTAATGATTGAGTAAGGCTACACAATAGAAAAATGCTAAAACAACTAAACTATCCAGTTGCAATGAGCATTGAAAAAGTACCAAAAGAAAAAGAGGCATTGAATCTTTAAATGATGAACAACTTCATAAACAAGGGCTGCTTTGCAAATGCCAATGAATCATACTTGAAACCAACATATGGGCACATGTTGGACTTGTAAATGGAGCTCTTGGTGAAGTTACTGACATTGATTTTAATTCTGGCTCCAAACCACCATATATATTCCTGCATATGTAGTAGCACGGTTTCATACCTATAATAGGCCACCATGGTATCAAGATGACCCAAAATCTGTACCATACCTGTATCATTAGTTAACCATAGATAAATCCAACTCACAATGGCATGGGCTATTACCATACACAAATCTGAAGGAGTAACACTACAAAGAGCAATAATTGATATTAGGAAAATAGAAAAACAAGGACTTACAATTGCAGCTATATCCAAAGCTAGGTCACTACACAACCTTCGCATTTAACAACCATTCTATTTTGAGAGATACTCTAAAATGCAAAAGAATCCATACACAATTATAAGCAAAAAACAAAGGAAGCTTGATTACAAGAGACGTCTCTCTAGAAAATAAAAAGGTATGTAATTCTAAGCCCAATATCTTTCATTCTTTCTTGACTTAACCACAATGCATGCCTTCCATTTTTACGTATTTCACATTTTACAAGTAGTACTCAACTACAAAAGATGATATATTAATGGTATATAGGTTTATATCCTTGTAAGAAAACATCATCTACAACAACTCAGATTGTGACAAATATCAGTTATATTCAATACCACATTTGAATTATTTTGATTTAAATTAATTTTTGTTACAAAATGTTCACATAAATACAACACATAAATTTTAAAAACCCCTAAGTTTCCATGTGTAAATATCATAGAAAGTCATCTTTGCAAGTATGACATCAAGAACTACAAGAGCATCTCAACATCCCACAACAAATAAGTTTTAGTCAATAAAATTTGACATTGTATAAAATATCTATAAATGTCACATCCCCAAAAAAACAATATACATTCATTCCTTTTTGGGTTTCCATACTTTTTAATAAATTAAACCATCGATGCACTCATTGTGATTGCACCTCGCTAGTATTATTCATCATTGGACTTCTCATAGAAGTATCGATCTAGGTTGAGAGTTTCGTATTACTCAAACCTAGGGGATTCTAGAAGATTACGTCTTATTCTCCACTTCTCTTCTCTCCATGGAGATCACCAGTGGATCTTCGATTGTTGAGGGACGTTTACATCAAAATTTGACACCTGCTACACTCCATCTTTCAATTTTCAGTTCAAACACGTAGTTAATGTCTTCCAACATTGGATTGATGTTTATATACACATACATTGTTAGGTGTGATGTATCTCCATTAGACCCAATGTATTTGAGTCTATTAATCATCATAGCTGATTTTCTAAAGGACGCGGCTAAGCTCCCTACAAAATGTACTATTGACCAAATTTCAAAAACCAAAAAACCTAACAGATTTTCACGAAATTTTAAGCATCTGTTCTCATGATCTGCATATTTTGTAGTTGAAAATCACAAAAAAGTTGAAAAAAAATCACTATATTTTTGCGAATTTGAAAAAAAAAGTTTAACCTTTTTTTAATCTTTGATATATTGTGTCTATTAACCTGTGCCTTTTCCAAATGAACAACACTTTCCTGCCACAATATGTTTGACAATTGGTTGTAAAGACTCGATCTTCGCAGAATCCCATTATAGATATTGGAAAGAGGAATACCTACGAGAACACATTCGAACCTTGGTGGTTTGAAGGTCTCTGTTGCAACTACATCCTTACTGAAAATTAACAGTTGGATTTTTGAGCAGTTTGCCATCAACTGAGGTGATGTCAGGATAGACTGGACTTAGTATGATAGCACCACCGGAAATGTGGTATGTAACAACAGGCCTCCAAAATTTTCAGTGTTGGCCAACAAAACATGGTCCATTGATAGGTATTCCAAGGCTTGCAGAGCTTTTACTGAGGTGGGAGGGGTGGTCTTTGCCAAGGATGACTATCGAAATCTCATAACATGTAGGCTCAATAGGAATTTTTACGGACAAACATTGAAATGAATTGTTGAAAGATTAGTCTAGCTAACCTATTGTCCAAATGCATACCCTGCATTCGATATTCAGAGACTAAAGACTATGATTTTCGTTCAGAATTGGATCTTACATTGGCGGAGTCTTCTGCATCCACACCCACTTGAATATTTGATGTGAACCATTCACCACCTAATTAGGAGAATTGACTTTCTAATAATAGTAGTGGTTTAAATTGTCCTGATATTCTCAAGAAAGGGTATTGTATCGATTAAAAACTTGTTTACCTGCTTTTTCATCTCGGAAAGTTCAGTTATGAGTTTTCTATTGTGTGAATGTTTGTTTGCAATACTTTGGTGAGATGAAGAGTGGGTAAAGAGGTAGACATTTACGTATGGTACATGGGCTGTAGCAGAGTGTGTGGAATCCTACATAATGGTTCAGGTGTCATGTCTATATTTCCTTATCTTTACCCTCTTTTTGTAAGTATTATACTACCATATTTGCAATTGTAACTTTTGGAAAATCCTCGTTGTTTATCACGAGTCTTTTCTTCTGTAACCTATCTTCTTCACTTGTACATTCATTATTGTATCATTTCTCTTTTTGAAGATGGGTTTTGTTTCCACTAGGTTTCTTCTTTACTCCACTTTATGAGAAATTTGTATATGACTACATAACATGGTCTAATTTAGTCGGGACGCATCATGCTACATACATTACTCCCTAGGTTGCACTTAAGGGAGGTGTTAATTTAAATAATGTCATTACCTAACTAGTTAGTTTTCAACACTTTCTAGATTGATCTATTCACACATAAGTTTAAGTTTACTTAGGCATTTTAATATTTTGTCTCACTTCATCTAGTTGAGCCATGTGTACTCACTTTGTGAGACACCTAGTCAAACACATTAGCTGTGTATTCACATACTAGTCAAGTGTGCTCACAAGTGTCCCATTATTGGAGGGGTAGTTAGTCGTTGTCTCCTACCTTCTCACTCATCTAGCTTGCCTATATATGCAAGCGTATTGTGTACATTTTAGTTTGCTCTTTGAAATTAATTCATTTGTTCAGATTTTTTCTAATGGTTTGTGGTTTAGTATTTTGCTTTCACATTCTAGCTAATCACAACAAGATAAAGGAAATTTAATATTTGTAATTTAAATTGTATTTTATGCAATGTATCCTAATTATGAATATTGTTGTGATTGTATAAGAATTTAATATGTTAATGTTCTCGTAGTTGATCAAGTGGGGGAGGATCTGAAGGTTCCATATGGACAAATTTAAGTTAGAATGGACATCATTGATGACTAGTTAGAGTCATGGCAATGTAGGTTGGATTTCTTGTTGATTTTCACACGTTTATTTGTTTTTTGTTACTCTCATTTCTTGTTTAGAATTAGAAATCTATATAGATGAGCATTATTGTAAACTAGTATGATTAAGTTTGCAATAGTATGTTTGAACTATCTCATATTTGATGACTATCCATCCATGCTAGGAAATGTGTAAATCATGTTATTATAATTTAATATACTTATTTTCATTGATTTAGTGCCATGATTTATGATGAAAATCTCTTACCATGTGAAGGAATAAGTATATTAAGGTATGTATAATTTCACTTACTAGGAGTTAAATAATATAATTTTCTAGTTACATTGCCTATTTTTCATTTCATCACCTAGGTTTTGATTCCCTCTTTGATTGTGATTCATGCTTATACCTATCCTAATGGTTTTTTGAATTATTGTGATTTTTACTTTTCATGCATCGTATCCACCAATATTTCCCCTTTACAATTTCATTTTCTAGTTCATTTTAGATCTAGGTGCATATTGGTGATCCAGTGTGTTTGAGAATTGGAGGAAAAATTTGCATGTAGAAAAAGATATTGAGCTAAGATAATGAAATCAAGTACACTTCTTCTAGAAATATTAATAAGCAAACATATAAAAAATTTGTGAAGAACATTTTCATGTACTTATCGAAGGTGTATAATACATATTTATAAAGAATCTATCAATAGATTAAGCCTATAATACCCACCCATAGTTTGCTTTCAGCTCTTGGTGCCAAACTCTCTTAGGTTATTATTTTTAGTTGATTACATGTTGAATTCTTTTAGCCCACGTTTCATGTGTGCATTTATTATGTCAGTTGATTGGTGATACTTGGATGTATGACACTATCTTTATGATTAGTTATTTTATGTGTCATTGAGTAGGATATCATGTGTTAGTAGATAGATGGTGATGATGATTTCCATGATTTTATTTCTCATATGTTGATGCTATTTAGATCGGTGATGTTAGTTACCCCATACTTGCATGTGTATAGTCAACATATATGTTTTATATTCATGTTTGATGTGGTAGAGGACGGAGACGTAGTTACTTGCATTGTGAGATCCACATGATCGACCAATCCATGTCATATATATATATATATATATATATAT
>MU226210.1:397763-410201 GCA_018584345.1 Thuja plicata
TATATATATATATATTGGATGTACATGCTTTTTTCTTGTGATGACAGGTTGGCAGGTACCGAGTATCATCTTCCCTAAATTGGTAGGAGTGAGTGTGCCCATATATATATCTCAATGGTAAAAGAGGGGAGTTAACAGTCAGGCCCAAAATCGTACCCTAAGATTATTTTTTCCTATGATCGGACAACTATCAGATTGACTTTCCTACCCGAATTCATCTAGGTGACGTGAATTCATGGATCCCTTCATGTTGAGTTTGATTGTGTTTTTTATTTGTTGATTTCACTGTGCGTGTTTATAGTTAGTTGATGTGCAACTTTGCTTTATGTGAATTAATTATTATTAAGGATAATGATTGTTAGTAAATAATTATGCCTGTATTTATGTTAATATCATTTAAATTTTAAATATAGGGTATTTAATTAAATACCTATGTTTAATAAAGAGACTTAATTTAAAAGTCTAATTATGAAATATTTGAATTTAATTAAATATTTAATCCAAATTGTGAATTAAAAAGGCCTTCTTGATTTATTTTATAATTAAATATTTAGTTGCATGATTAATATTGTGTTTAAAATATTAATTCTATTTTTAATAATATTTATGCAATTACTCACACAATAGATTTAATTTAATTAAATTAGAAATTCATATGCAAGTGGATTTAATTGATAATTGTGAGTTGCACAATAAAAGGCATTTATTTTATTTTATTAGGAATTTCTCTCAAAATCAGAAGTTGAGTTAAGGAAATTAAAGTGGAAAGAAATTGAGTTAAACATGTTATTATGGAAATTAGAGTGGAGTTCCTTTTTCTGGGATTGCATGAATTAGGGAAAGTTTTTTTTTTTGGTAAAAGTGGATATACCACTAAGATAGTTTATTAATTATAATATATAACTTTTACAATTTTCTTTCCTGGTTCAAAGGGCACCGATAGGAAAGAACCAGGTGAAGAAAACCTTCAGTCTTACCCAAATTCATGAAAACCTAACTAAATACCTACTTCTCCGATCAAAACAATTTGAGAGAAGAGAAACAAAACATGTGATCCAGCCAGTACATCATATACTCATAGGAGTATTGATATTTAACAATCCACCCTTATACAAAATCATCTACGAAAATAGACTAGTCTCCCTAATACAAATTCTCAATCTGATACATGATATTTTCCTATATCCAAATAACATGAAGTCTCGCCCAGAGGATTCTACAAAACTCAAAGACTTTAAGATCAGGATATAAAATCTCATCTACAATCTGATGTTAGCATTTTTCAAGAAGTGTTACTGAGAAATCAATGTCATCACCTGAACCAACTCTAAAGACACCCAACATTTTTGCATATACAGTGTTAGTAGCAAGATAAACATATGACAAAATCCACCAATTAGAAAGGTGCCACTATTCAATCTATGAATGTAGGCAAGGAAGCTAGAAAATAAAATGCAGAAGAATCCAGAAAAAACATGTGAAGTCTACTTACCATCCAAGGTTTGTGTCATCCCTGCAAAAAACATCGATAATTGTATTTGCTAACCTTAGATGATAATCTAACTATACCCAACATGTAATTGTAGAAAAAATTGAGCCATTTTAAGGGTCATGTGAAACTAAAGAAGATCAACATGAAATGATAGCTAACAGTGTCCAAGAGCAGTTAGCATGTGTGGGAAACCAAAAAGAATCAATACTTTCAGCAATTACAATATCAAAAATCATTTACAATCTTAACTAATTCAAAAATTTCATATCCAAAACCATCATGTCCGCTGGCACAACTACAGATTATCCTACAAAAATTTGTAGTCAAGACAACTGACATATAATCAAAAACTTCACAGTACCTAGTATGAATGGGTCTATATCTGGACTAGAATGTGATTAAGTCGTAAACATTACATGGCTATAGTAGTCAATTATTGTCATGATGGCTAGTTTTCAGCATATCAAGCCAACAAAAAGACACAGCCAGATACCATGATGCCCATATTCACATCGCCAAACTTAACTCAATATCTTTTGTTAATACATGAGTAAATTCTAAGAAATCATGAGAAAGCAAAGTTGACCCCTGTTATAAAATAGACTCATATTCACACCCAAAATAAGAGACAAATTTAGTAAGTGTGAATATAAGTATACCATTAGTGGTGCTAGAAAAGAAGATATAGCAACATTTATGCTTCATTCTCCTTATGCTCATATTACAAATTGAGGGCAATAAAACTTTCATGTTTCCATACGTGGTTGAATATGGACCTATAACAACTTGATAACTTTCATGAATTAGGGAAAGTTATTTTCTCGTTATTAGAAAATTTCTTTTCACTATTAGCTACACAGGTTTTGAAGATTGCAATTTGTGTCTGGATTTTGGGTGAACGGATATTTTTTAAAGCTTGGATCTTTGAAATTTTGAAGTTTCAGTATTGTGGTTTCTCATCATATTGATTGAGGTAGGGTTATAATTTCTTTATTTAAATTTTGTTGAAAAGATTGTATTCATTGTGATTGTCAAAATAAAATAGGTTTTGATTTGATTGATTGAGTGTTTTACCTTGTTTAGAGAATTGAAATTATGAAAATTCTTGATTGGAAACTACTTCTGTGAAAATCTAGATCTATTAGAATAATTAGACAAACAAGATTTTTCTTTAAAACAATTGTGAATATCATCAAATTGAAAACCCAATTCAGATCTATCATTTATTTGGTAGAATTGGCTTTGTAGATTATTACAGATTCAATTGTGTTTTAAATAAACATATCATTAAACCTTATTGTTCTTTGTATTTAAAAAAGAAAATGATCCCAATTAGAAAATTGGATTTCTACAAAAAAAATTCATTATGACTTTAGAAAAGTTTTCCTTTCTCTTTAAAAGTACATATATATTTAGTTTCACATAGAATTGTGTTTTTTAAAGAGTCGCTGGAAAAACCCAGATTGGTGAAAAATATAAATTATTTTCGAGAAAAATTATGTGTGTGTGTGTGTGTGTGTGTGTGTGTGTGTGTGGGTGGGGTTGTTTCCTACGACAGAAGGCTTCTACTATGCGGCAGCACTACTGCCTACAATAGCAAAGGGGTGGGGCTCGTGTCCCCTCCCCCTCCTTTTTTTGTTTAATTTTTTTTTTAATTATTATATTTAAAGTTTGTTTTATAAATTTTATTTAAATTAATTTTTATTATAAATGATTATTAATATTAATAATTTTGATAAAAATAATAGTTATTAATTAATATTTATTAATTAAATAAGTTTGTTAATTATTGTAACTTTATTTTTTATTTCATATTAAATATTCTTTGAATAATATTTAATGTAGATAATGTTTTTAGTCAATCTTGTGTGTTCTTCATGTGGTTGTGAATTTGATTTCGATTACCCAACCTTACTATGTAAGCTCATGTTTTTAGACATTTGGAGAATGTATTTATTATGTTATGATTGTTCTTATTGTCTTCTAAGGAACTAGATTTGGTTTCATGTTTATCAATCTTTTGAGATCAATGTGTGATATATGAGCTTAGGGTAGGTTATCTAGTTGTATAGACGAGGGTGGCTTGCAATAAGTGTCGGGGCCCACAAGTGTCTGCCAGGATCACTTATTGTAAGTAAACTTAACAAGTAATAACATGATACATTAATTGGGGTTTAAAATGAATTAATAAGTTATGCTTCCTCACCCATGTTTGATCACTAGTATAGGCTAATATGGAGTGCTTTCCACCTTCAAAGGTGTGTGCCTGGCTTAGTTAGTGACCTTGTTTATTTGAGAGGTTATTGATGTCATATATGGTCCTTGAGTGTCGAGGTCCAAAGAGGCTACTAGGAAAAAAATTAAGGGTTAGACGTATATGATGGCACTTCCCTATATACAACTTAGGTTCCCTACATATGTCAGTTGCCTCTAGATTAGTGAATATTACCTTGAAATATGTTTAGTACATCTTGAGATAGAGAACTTTCAGGATCCCCTTGCTTATTTATCCTTTCATTAGTTTTTTTATTGTTATCTGAGTGGGGCCTGATGTTATCTCCTCAGCACAGTGCGGTGGACTGTTATAGTTCCACAAGAATGGGTGGTAGTGATTTTTTTCCATTTGAAATTTGATGTCCTCGATTGCTGGATGATCCTTGTATTAGTTGTATTCTCCTTATTCTTCTTTGGAGGGTTTGATCTTATCATATCTTTATTGTAACCTTGTATAGTGTATCGGATGTGATACCTATTCTGGATATGGTATCATATTGTGTATTAGAGTGATTACTACATACCTTGTGACATGTGTAGTGGATGTGAGTTATGATGTATACATTATGGTGTCAGTTGTGATTTTGTATTCATTTATTGATGAAGTATTTGTTATTCAACTATATATGTGTAATCTTATGTTTATGATTATCTAAATGTTGATTTATGTTTCATATTATTCTACGTCATGGGGCTCTTGAGATTTGTAATCTATGTTTGAGTTTGTTTATGTGAGTGTATTGTATTTGCTTATGCATTATTGTATGATCTTGTTGTGTAAACTATTAAGAAAAAAAATTATTTTGTAACCTTAGTAGCATATTTAGGTTAATCTCTCTTGGGTTCCCTAGAGAGGCATGAAAAATCCCATAAATTATGTACTGAGACGTTTCTATTTTATGTAGAGATACCTTAAGGTACAATTAATGTACCAAATCAATTACCTAAACTAAGTTTACTACTACAAAGATTAATTTATAAAATGTACAATGAGCTATATTTATGCAATAAGCTATCAAGTAATATTTTATATGTTGACATTTTTAATGCATGTATAGTGTGGTTTCCAATTGTTCTGGGTTGTTATTGATGTTGGATCTTTATGATGCTAGTTGGGTGGCATGATCGTGTAGAGAAAGTGTGACTAGGTGTCAAATGTGTTTGGATCTATTCATATTAGTGCAAACGAATGCTCACATATATGTACAGGTTATGAATGATATCAACATATCAACACAACTTGATTAATTTTATTAACCTAGCTCATATATGACCATTTTATGCAATCTATTAGGTTTAGCTAAATTACTCATATTAAGGAAACTTTATTTTCCTTCATAAACTAAAGCTTGATTCACAAGTGTACAAGCATGTAGAAAATATAAATATATGGGTAAGTCAAACATGTAATATAGAATCACATGGAATATACAAATATGTATCATTCAATTTCCTTAATAGGGTATTGATAAAGGATATCATATCAACTTATGGAATTGAAGCCTTGAACCATATACAAACATAGGCTCCTCTATACACTAAATTGTGCAATCAAGTTATGCACACTCATTGTCTAGAAGATACATCATTTCAAAAAATGGTCATATTAAATTGTATAATAATCCTCAGTGTGAAGATTAGAACCTTTCTTAATTGTATATTCATCCTAACCTATAGTGTATGACCATGTTCCACTATTTGGAGAAATCAAGGATGATTTTCCACATAACAGTCATCTACTATTTTATGCTACTTATTGTCTACTATATGTACCATCCTAAATTATAAGAACCTATAATTAAATGCTCAATTAGGCCCCATTTTAGTGTTTTTGGGATTTTGTGTCTGTTATGCTTGATCCAGCAACCTACCTCTTACATTTTTGGATTCTTTTCCTCATTTCTGAGTTCTAATTTAAATTTGGGTCTCTTCTAGGTGGAAGAGGATGCCTTAGGAATCCTCTTCTCGGAAGAGGATGCCTTGGGGATACTCTTCTCTGGAAGAGGATGACTTGAGCATCCTCTTCTATGGAAGAGGGTGCCTAGGGTGTCCTCTTACCTGATGTTTGGTCCCAAATTTGAATCGGGGGCTTGTCTTAAGGTTTCAGTAGGATTTCCATATTTGTGTTGGTTTCCTTCAAATTTTGACCCAAAAAATGTTGTAACATGTATAAAGCAACCTATCTCTCCTCATTTTGGTAACCAAGTGCTCTCCTAAAAATTTTCATCTAAGCATTCAAGACCAAGTTTTTCAAGAATACAAGGCATATTTAAAGGAAATATTCTCCATTGTATCTAGATTCTCTCCCGTGATGGAAAAGTAGAGGAGATCTCAATCAATAAAGAAGATCCTTTGTCCATCTACAATCATTCATCCATCCTTTTTTCAAGGCAAGAGTCTATCAAGCATAACAATATTGAAGATCTTTAAGGAATATTCACAAATTTATGCATTTTTGAAAGGAATCTTTGATTCTACGTCACATTCCAAGATTCATAGTCAAAATACAACTACATTCAAGAAAGCATATTCATAGACATTACGATCTCAATATTGATTTTTTAAGGTATATACATTTATGAGGTAGATCTAATATTTAGCTTTACATCTACATACTTTACATTTATGTAATTTCATTTATATTTCAAGGTTTAATCCTCAACTAGGGTTTGACTAGGGTAAACCCATTTCAACCCAACATTTTCCCATTTTTTATGTGCAAGAATAGATGATGAACCTACCATTGCATATCTAGAAAGTACATGACCTAATAAACAATCTGGAAATTAGATAGTCGTAAATTATTCAGAACAGGACTGCTCAGGTGAGCTCATCCTAGGAACAGGATGGCTCAGGCGACCTCTTCCTTGAAATTCATCTTTGAATTGAAACCATAGGTCAAATTTTTTTAATATGGTTATATTTTTTGGTTCTTACAGATTGTTGTATGTTTTTGGTTATTCTGTGTAACCTAAGATATATCATTGTAGATTATTTTATCTTCTCTCTTGCATCACCTAATCACATTTCCTTAAATTCAATGTATCTCAATATATTATTTGTGAAGTATCATTGATCCTCTTAACACTTAAGTCCTACTTAACCCTAGTGTATCATCTTCCTTCCAATTGTGCATTAGGAAAAGGAGAGTGAATCCAATCTCACGTGCATGTGTTGTCTCCCCGTCTTTTTCTTATTGTACATTTTGGTGAACCTAACTTATATAAAATTTTCATTTTTATTTTGGTGTTAGATATCCTTTATATGCATCTTTTATTTGATGGTTAGATGTGTTATTCATTAAGTTTCATGTGCAATTATGTGTCTTAATTCCATTCATGTTGCATAAACTTGATGAGTGTTGCATATTTCTTTCAAATTTTCTATTTTTATTTATTAAGACATTATTTTCATTTCCTTGCATGTATGAGTGTATATCACATTGAGTCCTACCTATAGTATTTTGGTTATGAGAAATCATAGACATATGGGTTCTTTTAATCTTGGATCTTCTTTGTTTCCTAGTAATATTGACGAAACAAACATGCATACTAATGGCATTCCTATGATTATTGAGAATCCTTCTTCCCCCTCTTCTCATGATGAAGATGAAACCTTAAGAGTGTCTCCTACCCAAGTGCAAAAACTTTCTCATGATTTTGAAAAATTTGAGCAATGGTTAGGCCAAGAACATTCTAATACAAAATCAATCTCTTTAGTATAAATAATGAGGAAGATGGTTCACAATGATGAGAATGATGTTGATGTTTTGCATGTTATTTCCAATCATAACCATAGAAATGTTAATCTGGTTACATAATGTTCTCATGACCTTAGTTTAACTCAACCTCCTAATAGTGTTTCTCCAATGCTTCTATTCTTATTCCTTCTTCATTGCCTAGTTTTAGTCTTGGAAGTATTCCTAATCATATTACTCCTCCTCCTTCAAGTGTTCCATGTGATTCCCAACCATCTTCCTTTCCTACCTACAACAATGTATCATTTTCATATTCTAATGTTCCCTCTATTTCCCATAATGCTCCAAACTTGTCACACATGTCTCATACCAACCTTTCCACCAAATCCACTACTAATAGTCCTTCTTAAAATATGTCATCCTTGCAACAGAAAATTGCCTCTGTGACTCAATCCAGATTTAATATTCTCACTTGTGACATTTCTAGTGTAACATACAAAATGGTGAAGCCTAAAATATGTTGGTCATTTCAAGTTCACCAAGTTATGATGTACATTAGGGAAAAGAGGAAGAAGAAGGTTGGGAGTCCCTCAAATGTAACCCTTAGAGGACCCAAATAAGATTAGCACAACCCAAATGGATGTAGGGGTACTAATTCAAAATCCAAGTCCTTTTAGGAGTTTTGATTCAAAGGTCTCTTTGCTTTTCCTTCCTTGGATGTGTTTTCCCTTTTATGTTTATGTTGTTTAGTTAATTTCTTAAATGAAGTGCATGTAAAGAAAGTACATATGAAAGTATGGATAATAGAAGATCTTATCAAAATAACTGGTATGAAATGAAAAAGAATAAATATACTCGCCTTGAAGGCAAATGGAAGATGCAAGTTCAGATTTGGAAAATGACTGTCAGGTTGTATCAGGAACTGAGACTAATCTGGAGGCTAGAATCTACTGACTGTAGAATTTTGAAGGTCCCAAGAATAGGTCAGCATCCCTGTAATAGGTATACTTGGGGTATAGGTCAAGGTTGAAAACTATACCTGATAGACTACAAACTATAATTGTTGGTGTGAGACAACATTTGTAACTCCATATCTGCCTGTTCTAAGTCCACAAATCTGAAAAACCACAAATTTTATCCTGCACACAAGAAAAAGGGAATTTGTTGGGGGAAGGGGCTTTCCTTGGTCAAGCCCCCATTTAGGAATTGACCTTGAAAATGAGATAGAGACAAATGTTAGTATTCACCTTGCTTGCCAAATCTCTATGAATGGATTCGAATCTGCTATCCACAAAGATGTATGAATGCCTGTATGTAGAATGTATAATGTAGAATGTCTTCACAAACACAATGGATCCAAAATCATCAAATCATGGATTATGGATGTACCTGTACTTGATGTGTTTGAATGGATATGGGTGTGTATTGCAAGTGCAAATGTAAATCTCCTTCTTGATGGCTAACTCCACTATCTCCAATGAAGAAAGAAGATAGATCAATGGATGGAAATACATGCTTGAAGGGATGGATGAATGCCTTCATTGAACCCTCTATTGGCTTGTTTGAACTCCTTGAATGCACCTTGAACTTGGAAGCTTGCTTGAAAAATATGTAAATAACCTGCACAATTTTGTCTCATATATGCCTATATGTGTCTCTATATGTCTCAAATGAAGGTAAAAGACCTCCTTTTATATCAACTCAAGGTTCAAACTCACGAAGGCCAACAAAGGAGAGCAGGAAAAGGAAATACCTTACATCGGGCTCGGGAGCCAATAAAAAGTAATAACCTTCGATATAGGTCAAAGTAGACCTATACCATGTATAGGTCAAGGTCAACCTATACCAGGTATAGGTCAAGGTCAACCTATACCAGGTATAGGTTGAGGTTGATCTATACCCCAAGGTGTAAAAAAAATAAGAAAAACCTCCCATATCTCTGGAGGTATTGAGGCCTCCATGGGAAATGAGGTGGAAAATCTGGGGAAAAGAAGGAAATCAAGTATAAATGCATTCATGTTCTAGGAGATTGCTAACATGGGGCCTAATAGGTCCTTTGACCTTCCAAATTAAAGGGTGATAAAGTTTTAGGATGGCATAGCTAGCACTTTGTCCTTAGACATCATTGATGTTGTTATCTCTCAATACATGGGAATACCTTGATGACATAAGTTTTTCCATTAGTATGCAAATTGAAATATTTTTTCAACTGTCGGTTACACTACACTAAAAGACATGTTTCAGTTCAGCCCGAAAGTGCTAAGTATAGTGAAACTCAACGACACAAGTTCTATAGTAAAAATGAAAGTGCAACCCGAAGATGATACAGAGGACCCCGACGAGAAGGTTACACTAAACCGATAGAGCAGTAAAGAGAGGAACCCAACAGAGCAAGAGCAACCCAACAGAGCAAGGGAACCTGACAGATAGTTCAACAAAGGAACACCAAAAGACTTTTAGAGCAACCCGAGCATCAGACACTAAAAGTCATTTATATCTTGAGAAAAGTGGATCTGACTTCCACGTCAGATAAAACAGTCATGCTTTATAATTAGAGTTTAGATTTTTTTAAACTATTTCTTGAGGGACAAGAAAGATAATTGTAATTTTTTTAATCAGTCTAATTGATTAAAAACATGCAAATTAGGAGACCAAGGTCAAGTTGTATACCTTTGATCATAGAGTTGAATTTTTAATACGTGAAACTAAAAAGGTCAAATCTATTGTATAAATAGATGTGTAATAATTCATTAAAGATGGATGAGAGGATTATTGTAGCCAAGGAGAACATCTATGGATCAGACCAAGAGTTTCAAGAAGCAGAACAACAAAAGATAAATTTGGTTATCAAGAACCAAGAATCAAGGCTACCGAGCAACAGAGGTATTAATCAATCACATTAGGTGATACTTTGTACATGTGATTTTAATGGATTTGTAATCAGCAATTGTAGATTGCATACACTTAGGTCAATGAGTATTTTTTTCTACATTCTAACAAGTGTAGCAAATAGAAGAAATCTTTTCAAGAAAGGTGGATTTAAAAGTCTTATTGTAAATCTCTTAATCGGGTGCACACTAAACAGTGTTTCTAAAGCTCTTAATAGAGTAGACCTTAACCAATTTCCACATAATACTCCTAAGATGGTAGATCATCAAAAGTGATCAAATATTAAGCCTTAACCAGCCCCTTCCAATCTCCAGATAGTGAAGTTTTTGTGGGTGTCATCCCCACCGTAGTTTTTACCTTCTAACAGGGGTTTTCTGCGTTATCATATCTTGTGTTATGTGTTATTGCTTTCATGAATGTTTCTATGAATGTCTACATACAATTAAGATTATGAATTGATATCACATGCATAAAAAAAGAACAATAGATATGATCGATAAAACACATATTTGATTACATAAGGTTAAAGGTTAATTAACTAAAAGTTTTAGAGGTACTTATTCACCCTCCCCTCTTAGTACATACTTCCCATTATTTCCAACAATTGGTATCAAAGATAGATCTTGTATTTGGAAAGTTTAAAGACTCAAGAGAAAAGAGCATACAATGGAGAAGTACAAGCTTGACAAGAGTTTTGAGAATCAGAAGCTAGAAATTCAGATCTTCTATCAACAATATAATGAAGCTAGAATCAAGATGAGATGGCTGCTATATGATAGAAATATTATGGCATCTCGCTATAATGAAACAGACTATCAAGAAGAAGAGATACCAAATCTATTTGAGTCTTCAAGATATACAACAAGAAAAGCATCAAACACATCTGATGAAAGCGTCACAAGCTTAAAAGATATCAATCAACATCTAGCTAGACAAGTGAAATCTCTGCAAATCAGTTAAGAGACACATATGGTCAAAATGATTGATGTCATGAGCAATGCTAGACAAGCTGAGCAAGAAATAACACCAGATATTGATGACAAAAGGAAGATTACTAAAAAGATACAAGAGAAAGAGATAGAAATAGAAAGACTTATAGAACATCATCATGAAATCACATATCAGATTATTCTTATGAGTCAAGAGGCAAACAAAATGAATATAGAACTCATCGAAAGAATAGAAGCTATCAGTGAGCTAAGAGAAGAAAATGAAAAGCTGAAACATGAAGTAAGAATTAAGCAATAGCATGATGAAATAATCAAGAGATCTGAAGAAAGAAACAAAAGGATGGATGATTTTCTTGATGGACAAAGAAGAGTCAACAACAATACCAGACTAGGGTATACCAAAAATGAAGAATCACCAAACCAAGTTGATCCAAAGAATGTCTATCCAAATCTAAGACCAAGAAAGCAGTCATGCAATCACTGTGGAAGGACTGGCCACACATCAAATGTTTGTGGGAGCAAAATAAAAGGTATCCCTAACTTGACACCATTCACTAGAATTTTTTATAAATGTAACAAGAAAGGATATAAAGCATATGAATGTAAATATGAGGTGAAACAACCAAAGAATGAAACCTACATGGAAAAATATTGTCCTACTTGCAAAATGCATGGACACACATCTCTTGAATGCAGGAAGAAGAAAAATAAAGCATGCAAGCCTAAAGATCAAGTAGCCTATCAACTGAAAAGAGTCGATAAGCAATATGTTTGAGATTATAATACATAAGCAAACTACATAGTGTTGTATGCTGAATGTGGACCTCTCAATTCAACACAAACATAACATAGTCCTTACACAATCGATGAATTCACAAAGACAAACATGAATTGTTTGCTCTGCAAATGCGACTGAAGCGACCTGTTGCCTCCTAATTAGATGTGGATGTTGAATTTTACCCTTAGAACGAGAGCCAACAACCTGACCATTGCTAACATGGAGGATTTCAAGAATGCAAAAAGAGAGGAAAAGCCATTATCTATGAGAAATATGCAACTATTTTATGAGAAAATGCTCTTAATCTATGAATTGAGACATGATTAAGCTATGAAGATGAATTGCAATTAGTCTAAGA
>MU226210.1:430395-457715 GCA_018584345.1 Thuja plicata
CCTTTTTGAGGATAATTCATTCAATAATTAAATAACCTTTCAATTCCTTTTATGTATATTAGCCAAAGGGGGTGGAATTGATTTAATTAAAAGCACTTAAGACTTTAGGATTAAATCAATTAATCATAGGGATTTTAGCTAATAATAATTTGAGATATAGGAATTAAATGTAATGTCAGATTTATGCAAATTTGGGTTTTTTGCATGTGAAACTCAGTCAATTAAAGTCAATTAGGAGAAGAATTTACCTAGTACAATAGGACTTCGAAGATAAGAAAATGCACCAAAATTGATTGATTATTAGGTGCCAATTTTGGGGTGTTACACATAGCATGTGGAAGATTTGGACACATAGATACAAACTGTATGATACAATGGATAAGAAAGTCTAGGAGTTGGACTAACCCCGGAATGACATGTATACACTATCATAAGGTTGGTCATCTAAGAAAAGACTGCAGAGACCGAGTGACATGGTCCAGCACCTTTGCCAATGGAAACACCATTAAAGACATCAAGAGGATGAGAAACAAAATGTGGAGGAAAGCTACAAACACTGATGAAGATGGACCAAGCAATGCAAATGGTGACACCTTATCCAATGGATCTAGTGACATCACCACCCCCACCTAAGTAGAAAAAGTAAGTGTGGAACTGCATTATACTAAGTTATATTTTGCATCAGTTCCATTATACACTGATAAATTGCCAAATCAGCATGATTAAAGATGCACTATGGTATTACTTGTTATAATTCTATGAGAAAATATTGTCAGTCATTACATTTCAAAATGCATCGGTGTACACACAATGCTAAGTTGTCAATACTTACAAAGGATTGTCAGTTAATGTATAAAGCTAAGTTGCTAAGTACAAACCAAGATCTATCGGTGATCATGAAAATTTGACATGTTGTCTTCGCCATATACCGAAATTTTTCAGCTGATGAAATAATTTTATAGTTGCCCTGAAGCATCCCATTCTCACTAAGAATTTTATATATGTAGCACCCAATGACTCCGTCTTTACACACTAAGAAGTGGTTGAGCATTAATGACTCAAATTAGGGCAAAGTATATAAATAGACAACGGAAGGGTTTTCATTTTTCACCAAGTGACTAGAGTGAAGAAACAAAGCAAAACCTAAGCAAGAAGCAACCCAATTGCAGAGCACCTACAACATGACTCCCTGCACTCCAATCAGATTTCTAATATCTACAGAGGTTGAATTAAGTAGCACAGATAACAGACAACTCTACTTTCATTTATGAGAAAAAGCCCTAATTTCATAAACAATGGCAACTAAATCAAGAAATTATAAAATCAAGAATGATAAGGAGAGTAAGGTTAATCTGATAAAGAATAGTACATGTAAGGAACCTAAGTATAAGACCTGTCCATAGGTTGCCTCACAACCCAAAAACTCTAGAGCATTTTCCAGAATTCCACCTAGGGTTTTGTTGATCGAGGATGTCAAATCCTACATTCACTACAAGATAGCAGAACTTGGAGATCTTGAAGTAGAGAAGACTTACAAGAAGCTTTGTAATAAGGAAGAAACCATAAAAGACAAGCACAAGCATATTGAGGTAAAAGGGCACACAAATGCCCTATGGTTCCCAAAGGAGTTCAAAACTGAATGGATTAAGTTAGTGCTAAGAAGACTGCACAACTGAAAGATGTGGCTAGATGAGCCTAAACTGATAACCAGGGATGTTATACACACAGTGACCAGTTATCCTATAACTGAGAAACCAAAGGCACTTAAACACCCTCCTTGAGCTGACATTGAGAAGAATACATGATCTAAATGGGATGGACGAGGATTAAAGGTATCCACCATCACCGATGTTGAAATGAAATTTGGAGCATGTGTCTTAGGATACAAGTTATTTTAGGCTAGCAGGATGAATAGTATTGCATCCGAAGCAGTGGATACAACACATAAAATCGTCAAGAAGGGATTGTAGTGAGACCTATCAGAACTGCTACTCAAACAACTAGATGAGAACATTAGGACAAACAGGTCTGTAAAGACCAACTCATGTAAGTTTGGATCTCTGTTAATATGTATATTTTTCTACTTCCAAGAAACCTTCCCATCTATTGGTAATGTGAAATGGGACACTACCTAACTAGTGATAGTTCAAATAAGTGAATTCATCAAGTCACTTGGAGACAATTTTAAATCAATAATGGATGAGTATTTCTCTGGATTCAAAGAGAGAATGCAAAAGAGATTAAGGATACCAGAACAATTGGTAGAGAAATACAAGACATACATTTTTTATGGTGGACACTGACTACACCTACATAAATCTAGTTGTACCGAGGACAACATGGATGGCACCACTTGACTATGAGGTAAACATAGATCAAGCATCAAATACTATTGAGGCATTGATAAATGAACCTTTAGATAAAACACAACCAAGGTTTGGAACCTTTGAAGAAGCCAAGGAAAGAATCAAATCAGGCTTAGTTGTGAATAAAATTGATAGGAAGAAAGACAAATTTATAAAAACCTTGGAAAAGAAGCTATCGGTCAATGAGGAAGAAATTGAAAAGATAGAGGAAACCGAGGGTCAGTCACCCATCGATGAAGAAGAGAAGGTGAGTGACTCAGAGTCAATAGAGTCAGATGCACCCCCACCCCCAAAGAAGGTAAGGACAATAGCTTCTCAGAGGACTAGAAGCCAAATAGTAAAGGTAGATTCACCTATCAAGAAAGGTCAAGTAAGGACCTATAAAAGTAAACCTCAAACACAGAAAAGGGGACCAACAAAAAGAAAAAAGTTCCTCAGAACTAGGGAAGCCATTGAGGACACCGAATAGGATGAATCTATCCAACCATAAAAGAGTAAGATTCCTAAAACCATCGATGAGGTATGTGCATCAATGATTAAGTCATGATCAATTACTGAGTCCAAGATCAGAAAATGGATAACTCTAGACCCTATGAACCAGAACAAGATTGAGGAGGAAATTATCACAATGATGAATATATTTAAATAGATACCAACATAATTTCATGACAAAATTCCAAAAGAACTATATGAAAAATTATCTGCAAGATGGACTTATGCATTAAAGAACGAGAAAGAGATAGGGAAAGAGTCCTAGTTTCTCTTATGCCTCTCGAATCCACAATAGAATAAATCAAGGAGATGATGGAGAAACATGTAAAGGAGTTATCACCCAATATGAGAGCTTACAAGGTTCTACAGGGCAGGTTTATAGAGCTAGAGAAGGAAAGTAACAAAATTTGGAGTAAAATACTCAATAGACCTACTGAGGAAGCAAGCCCCGAGAGAGGATTACCTCTTACAAATGAGCCACACAATGATGAATCTCTGGTTAAACCTAGCCTAGAGCATATCCTTATAAATGACATAGAGGATGTCATAACAATAGAATTGGAAAAAGAAGCCAAAATGGATATGGATGTTGCTGATGAAACATGGCCATAAAAAACTATCATTGATATTACTGAAGATCCTGTAGATGAAATACAGAAAGATGAAGATATTAATATTACATCTGATCAGCCCAATGAACAAGATACATCTGTTGATGCTACACAAGTAAACATATTGGTCCAAATTCCATTGTTGATTCAAGAAATAAATATAATCTTAGAGAAGGAGAAGACCCTCGAGCCCAATGCAAGCATACCCAAGGATGTAGGGGAAGAAGAAAAGAAAGACAATCGATGATCAGAATGTCATCGGAGGGGATCAAAATGTAATAGGTCAAAATCTCACACAAATTAAATAGAGATCAAACCAAAAAAGATGCACAAATGAAAGATACAAATGAAGTGCAAAAAGAGAAAGGTAAGAAAGATAAGACAGTTGACACCACTCCCAAGGACACCAAAGGAGATGTTGCAGATACACCAAAGGTTGATAAGGAGACATCCTCAGACAACCACAAGGAAAAACTTGAGTAGCAAGAAAAGGTACAACACCACAGAAGCCTTCCTCCAGCACATCAGACCAAGCAGAGAAGATGGTTGTGGTATTGCATACAAGTGCATCACAAAAGAAGAAGAAGAAAACCAATAAGAATAAGTTGGAAGTCACATTAGATGAAATCATTGAAATACCAAATTTTTTTCCAATGACATTGGACTATGAATCTCTTATAGAATATGGAGAGATGTGTCAAAGGAAAGCAATGCAGGAAAAGCTAAGAAAAGAACACAAAGATTCTCTAGTGCTGGAAAATACAAGAGACATCTTACAACAAATAGTTCCTGATATTGATGTTGATCACAATGCCCCTATTTTGGATCAAATTGTTGTTCTCACTGAAGCAATCACAACACAAAATGTAGATGCAGAAAAGGCAATTGAGGAACAAGCATAACAGAAGTTCCAATACAAACTGACAGAAAAGATCAGCCAAGAAGTGGCAGAAAATAAGGTAAAGCTTTTAGAACTAAAAAATGAATTAGATCCAATCATAACTTAATCTATTTCATTAATTTAAAAGATATGCACTTTGGAGAAATTCACTAAGGAAAATAATGACAAGATTGCAAAGATTGATTTCAATCTAAATGCAAGTGCTAAAAGTCTAACCACATATGGCAATGCAATCAAATTGCATTATGAGAAGATAATTGAAATCAAAAGGTTAAGACAAGAACTTTGGGAAGTAGAATCACAATTCAGAGAAGAGGTTACCAAAATACAATCTCAGCTCTTACCGAACCTCACACTTCTACAACAACACATTACTTTGGCAAGACAGCTAATTGTCACCCCCGAGATGTATGTACCAGACAACATCTACGACATGCATGCCAGGATTACACTCGAGCATATGGCCCTTGAACATATAAAGTAGAAATGGGAGAAGATGATGGAGGAAATGGAGACCTCTCACTCTCATATTTTTGATAAATTATAGGTATACACCTTTGCCCTTACTATCAAAAAGGGGGAAAATGATATGTACAATAAAAAAATGATATGTACAATAAAGGAGAATGATATGTACAGTACATATAGCACAAAGGGAAAAGACAAGGTGATAAGGAAGAAATAGTATAAAGACAAGTGTACATACACATATACTATACTATATCAGCATATGCATAGGGGGAGTCATGAAATGACACACTAACCATTTTTAGTATTTTGCACATATCTATTTTTGATACTAATGTCAAAGGGGGAGATTGATGACATATGTTTTTCCATTAGTATGCAAATTGAAACATTTTTTGAACCATCGGTTACACTACACCGAAAGAAAGGTTTCAGTTCAGCCCAAAAGTGCTAAGTATAGTGAAACCCGACGACACAAGTTCTACAATGAAAAGTGAAAGTACAACCTGAAGATGATACAGAGGAACCCAACGAGAAGGTTACACTAAACTGACCAAGCGGAAAAGAGAGGAACCCGACAGAGCAAGAGGAACTGACAAAGAAAGGGAAGCTGACAGAAAATTCAACAAAGGAACACCAAAAGACTTTCAGAGCAACCGGAGCATCAGACACCGAAAGTCAATTATATCCCAAGAAAAGTGGATCTGACTTCCACGTCAGATAAAACAGTCATGCTTTATAATTAGATTTTATATTTTTTTTTAAAACCATTTCTTGAGGGACAAGAAAGATAATTGTAATTGTTTTAATCAGTCTAACTGATTAAAAATATGCGAACTAGGAGATCAAGGTCAAGTTGTATACCTTTGATTATAGAGTTAAGTTTGTAATACATGAAACTAAAAAGGTTAAATCTATTATATAAATAGATGTGTAATCATTGATTAAAGATGTATGGGAGGATGATTGTATCCAAGGAGTACATCTATGGATCAGACCAAGAGTTTCAAGAAGCATAATAGCAAAAGATGAATTTGGTTATCAAGAACCAAGAATCAAGGCTACCGAGAAGCAGAGGTATTAATCAATCACATTAGGTGATACTTTTTACATGTAATTTTAATGGATCTATAATCAGAAATTGTAGGTTGCATACACCCAGGTCAATGAGTAGTTTTTTCTACATTCTAACAAGTGTAGAAAATAGAAGAAATACTTTCAAGAAAGGTGGATTTAATAATCCTATTGTAAATCTCTTAACTGAGTGCACACTAAATAGTGTTTCTAAAGCTCTTAATAGAGTAGACCTTAACCAATCTCCACATAATACTCCTAACAGGGTAGATCATCAGAAGTGATCAAATTGTAATTCTTAGCCGGCCCCTTCCAATTTGCAGATAGTGAAGTTTTTGTGGGTGTCATCCCCACCGCAGTTTTTACCTTCTAATAGGGATTTTTTGCATGATCATATATTGTGTTATGTGTTATTTATTTCATGAATGTTTCTATGAATGTCTACATACAATTAAGATTATGAATTGATATCACATGCATAAAGAAAGAACAACAAATATGATCAATAAAGCACAGATTTGATTACATAAGGTTAAAGGTTAATTAACTAAAAGTTTTAGAGGTATTGATTCACCCCTACTCTCTCAATACATACTTCCAATTATTTCCAACATACCTCACTTGGAGAGTTGTACTAGTAAAGGTGATCCCTTAACTCATGTGGAAACTTTTCAAACATTTTTTATCAATGAAACAAATCCATTGTCCCTCCCAACTAAAACTTGCATATTTATACCAATCCCTTACCTTGTCATTCTACCAATACCAATTAGTCTATACATTCATTTCCATCTTCTTCCAATATTGTTCACCCTCCTACTATTGTAAAATATGATGATGAATGTACTAAGGCTAACAATGTTGTCAACCTTATTGATTATTCTAAACCTAAACCCGAACCTACACCTATGCTTTGCATTACATTTGATCCTAACGAGACTATTAAGGAACTTGATGATCCTCTTTATATTTTTGCCAAGATTAATGGTCTTCCCTCCCGTGGATTATTTATAGATCCTACTTGCAGGGTGAATTTTATAACTGAAGAACATCTTTACAAAAGACAACTCTAGCAAGATTCCTATGACAAATCAGATATGATGATTGATATTTCCAATGGTTTTACTTTTCCCACCCATGGTTCCATTACCTTTCTTGTTTAAGTTGGTAAGAAAACCTTAGATGTCACTTTTTTGTCATCCCAACTTCCAATCAATTTCAAGTAGACTTGGCCTTCCTTGGCTCACTTCCTTGAAATCTATAGTCTCTCCTATTCATAAGTATTTGAAATTTCCCCATGATGGATAAATTATCACGATTAAATATATTTTCTATCATCCTTTAGCTATTTGTGGGAAATTTGACCTTGGCTTCTTTTGTCTTAGCATGCCTCTATTGGAAATATATGTTTAGTTGTATGTTGTCATTGATTTCAAACATTGTGGTCTAGAGGCATTTTCTGCAAACATGTTCAGGTATATATGGTGGTCCTGATGTGTCTAAAAGTTGGATGTTGTACTGAAATAAGTAAGGTTCTATTATGGGAATGTTAGTTCTTTGATTAGTGGAAGAAACATATGTATTCAATGGTACATAATATTGAAAGATAGATATGTACTCAGTGGTACAGAATAATGGAAGATGTGTATGTATTTAGTGGTATAGAACAAAGGAAAATAGGTATGTATTCTAAAGATTATGAGAATGATATTTGTCGATGCTTCAGAGTTATCTTATTAGGTCTGGAATTCAATGGTTATGTCTGGATGACAGTGATTCAATAACAATGTTATACAAGTTGTTCAGTTGTTTGTTTTTTCAGAAGGTTTTTTCTCTGGAAATCAAGGTTGAAGACATGAAAAGGTGATTTGAATTGTATTCAGGTTTTGATCTTGGTTGTGGTATTTCTTGGTGATTTCAAAATCATTCCTGATGATCCAAAATAGTATCTTCATGTATTTCAGTTATCATCAATTTATGGCATGGTTTGTAAATGTGTTATGATTGCTTCTAATGTGGTGCGTGGATCTCACCATAGCATGTGGAGGTCCAGATACAACTGGAAAGTTATGTGGTTCTTAGGGAGCTATCTTATTACATGTTTCATATGGCTATGGAAGTTGTTCCATTAATTTTGGATCTGGTATGGGCTTTGTGTAAGATGTTCATGGTCCCTCATTCTCCTGAGGTGGATCATGCTTCATATTTTTGGTCTAGGTATTGCATTTAATGATTATCTCTTATCCAGGTGGGTTTGTGTTATGTGTGAACTATATATTTAATGATTATCTCTTATCCAGGTGGGTTTGTGTTATGTGTGAACTATATTGTATGTTGTCATTGATTTCAAACATTGTGGTTTAGAGGTATTTGCTACAAACATGTTCAGGTATATATGGTGGTCCTAATGTGTCTGAAAGTTGGATGTTGTACTAAAATAAGTAAGGTTCTATTATGGGAATGTTAGTTCTTTGATCAATGGAAGAAACATATGTATTCAATGGTACATAATATTGAAAGATAGATATGTACTCAGTGGTACAGAATAATGGAAGATGCATATGTATTTAGTGGTATAGAACAAAGGAAAATAGGTATGTATTCTAAAGATTATGAGAATGATGTTTGTCGATGCTTCAGAGTTATTTTATTAGGTCTAGAATTCAATGGTTATGTCTGGATGATAGTGAATCAATAACAGTGTTATACAAGTTGTTCAGTTGTTTGTTTTTTCAGAAGGTTTTTGCTCTGGAAATCAAGGTTGAAGATATGCAAAGGTGATTTGAATTGTATTCAGGTTTTGATCTTGGTTGTGGTATTTCTTGGTGATCTAAAAATCATTCCTGATGATCCAAAATAGTATCTTCATGTATTTCAGTTATCATCAGTTTATGGTATGGTTCATAAATGTGTTATGATTGCTTCTAATGTGGTGCGTAGATCTCACCATAGCATGTGGAGGTCTAGATACAACTGGAAAATTATGTGGTTCTTAGGGAACTATCTTATTACATGTTTCATATGGCTATGGAAGTTGTTCCATTAATTTTGGATCTGGTATGGGCTTTGTGTAAGATGTTCATGGTCCCTCATTCTCTTGAGGTGGATCATGCTTCATATTTTTGGTCTAGGTATTGCATTTAATGATTATCTCTTATCCAGGTGGGTTTGTGTTATGTGTGAACTATATATTTGATGTTTATATTTTATATAGTTGGGTCTGTTAGGTATAATCTATGCTTTGGTGTAGATGCTTCTGGCATGGTACCTTATTGTAATTTTTTATTTCCATGGCCAACTTTTAACTTAAATATAATATGCCTTTGGCATGGTCGACCTTGTTGTAAACTCCAATGATCTATCTTGTATATAAGTATAGTGTACATGATTTGTAAAAAAGTAATAGAGTGTGTGGTGTACGAATCGGTGAAGATCAACAAGTAGAGTTACAGAAGAAAAGAGTTTAGTTTATGAAGCTTCTATAGTAGCATAGGAGAAAATGTAGCAAAATTATGTTGCTAAGATTGATAGTGTTATGCAAATCAACTTTATTATCAGGAGAATTTCTCATTATCCATTGTGAAGAGTTATATGTACCTTGTCCCTAGGAAAGTGGGTCTTGGGGGGACAAGTTATTCACTGTATCTTGCTAATTTGGCAGTGGGCATTTGATTGCAAGTTCGGAGTAGTGAGCTCCTATACGTATTCAATCTTGTATTGGAAACAAGACTCTATTTGCAAGTTTGGAGAATTGAGATCCTACTATCTTTGTAATAAAACTATATTTTATCAGAGAATTATCTTTTTGGGCAAGAGATTTCCATGGTTTTTCCCAGTTTGGGTTTTCCACCTCTAAAATATTGGTGTTGGTGTATTGTTGTTTCAGTTCATTATTTGCTTAATGTTTTATGTGGTGAATATTGAAGTTAGTTGTTTACTCAAGTGAGATTTTGGTTTGTGTTTATTTATCCCCCCTCCTCTCAACATCTGGAGTGTGTTCAAAAATTGGTATCATAGCAAGGTTCCTCTTGAAGAATCTTAACCACTTGAGGAAAATCCAGGATGGCATAGAACTTACACTTTTAGGTTGTGGTATTTGATGGCACTAATTTTTCTTATTGGAAGGACAAGATGGAAGAATATCTAGAAAAATTTCATAGTGCTATTTGTGAGGTTACTAAAACTATCTTATGTATTCTCCTTTTGGAATACCTTTAACTACTAATGAAGCAAGACAAATTGAAGATAATGTGAAAGCAAGAGAAATTATTTTCAATATTTTATGTGACACAACATTTGGGAAGGTGAAAGGTTTAAAAGGTGCTAAAGAGATATGGGGTATGTTATATTTGGTACATGAAGGATATTTAAAGACATAAAATGCAAGACAAATGAATCTCAAATAGAAGTATGAGGTCTTAAGAAAGTTAGAAGATGAGAGTGTTGAAAGCTACATTTAAAGAGTCACAGATTTTGTTGATGAAATCAGAGTTGTTGGTGGACATCTAGAAGACATAGATATTATTCTTAAGATCTTATTAACCCTACCAAAGGAGTTCGTACCAAATTAATGTTCAATAAGGGAGAGAAATGATCTAATTCAGTATTCAATTGATCAACTTATTGGCTCACTTTCTTTATTTGAAATTCCAAAATTTGAAAGGGAAAAGAGAGAGAGACTGCATTCAAAGTTGTTGAAGAAGTTGAACCTGATACATACAAGATTTTTTAGGAATCTAAATCTTATCTTTCAAGAAGATTCAAGTGAGGAACTGGTAGATAAAAAGGTAAGTTATCTCTTAAGTTCTTTGATTGTGGAAGGATAGGACATTTTTCTAATAATTGCAAGTATAAGAAATATCATAGTGAATCAAAAGATGGTGATAGAAAAGGCAATCAAAAGAAAGATGATTTCAAAAAGAGAAAAAATTTCAAAGAAAAGGGTAAAAAGAGCTTATGTTCCATGAAGGAATACTTATATGAAGATGAGCATATTAATGAAACAATTTCAGAATCTTTGTTTCTTTCTATTTCACAAACAAAGAGGATATCACATTACATGCTAAATTTGTTTCAGGTGCATGGATTATAGATTTTGGATGTTTAAATCATATGATAGGATACAAGATAAGATTATCAATTTTGAATAATATGATGGTGGAGCAATAAAATTTGCAGGAGAAGGAAGTGCACAAATCAAGGCATTGGAACCATTTCAATTGATGGTAAGTATACAACTGATGATCATGTTTATTATGTTGAAGGTTTGAAACATAATTTGTCAAGTATTAGTTAAATGTGTAAGAGAGGCTATGAAGTTATGTTCAAATGGGATGGTTGTGTTATCAAAATGAAATAGACTGGTAAAAGGATTTCTAAAGTTTTTAGGACTGTTGGGAATATCTATTATATTAAAGATAAATGTGAGAATCACTATTTTATAACTCAATACAATGGAAGATGGGGAGATGAAGTTGAGATGGGAAATCAAACAAGGAAATGTGAATTTTTCATTACTAAAGAACAATGAAGAGAGAAAGGGTGAATTAAAAACTTTAGTAGAATTTGAATGAGTTTTGGTAGACCATAAGTGGGAAGAAGATAAAAAGGATAAGGTAGATCAGAAATAGGAAGAAGACAAAAAGGATTTGATAGATCAAAAGCAAGTGGAAGATAAAAAATCCTTGGTAGACCAAAAGAAGGTGAAAGACAAAAATAATTGGGTAGATCAGATGCAAGTGAAGGACAGTGGGAACTCATTAAGTCCAACTGAACCTTGTAGAAAGAGTCACACAACAGAAGAAAACAAAACAAGAGGAAATGAATGTAAGGTCAGCCTTCTTATTATTGAATGATCAGTTACAAGAACAACTACAAGAAGTGATACTTTTCAGGCATACATGCCTGATTAAAACCTTTAATAGGTTATATTTTTATACCATCTGCAATCAACATCAACTACATGAATATTCTGTAGGAACTTTCTTCCATCTGATCTATTGATAAGAATCCTACAAGTCCTAAGATACTATTATGTTCTATCTTTCTCCCCTCTTAAGGAAAACAATTACAAGAGTATATAAGGCCTTTACAAACATCAGGTCAGCCAAGAAAGAATAAATTTCCCAATGAAAAAAAAAACATATTACACAGATAGGTCAGGACCCAAAATCATAAGGATCTTCATCCAATGAGTGGAACATGAATTTTTATCCCTCAAATAGGTTGGTCACACACGTAACATCATCAAGAAATGATCTTTTGAGCTTCTCCAATCGGGAAAACCTTCACGAGATCATAAAATACAAAGATTGGTCAGAAAATGAAGAATAGGACAATCTCGCCAAGAATATGAATGATCTCAAATTTGAAGTAACCAAATGATGTTTAATCCTAGGAGGGTGACAATAATGAACCAAAGAACTCACTGGAAGGATTACAACCTCTAAGAAAATGCATAGAAAGATCGTAGAAAGAAACACTAGAATTGATCAAACAGAAAAAAAAAAAAAAAAAAAGGAAAACACATGTTTTTGGTTGATGTAAGATTGCCAAGATACCAAGATGCTCCTGCATCAGACACCCAGGGTTATTTGAAAAGTAAGCATCTCAATTTCATGGGATCAAAGAAAAAACCAAAATGGTCAACCTTAGCCTGATAAATCCATGAAGAATCTTTGACTGGTCTTTCCATCTATTTAAAAAGATAGTCCGTATATTGCTTACTTCTTGTACTTCTACCAACTCGACTATCCAAAATATTCTCTATATGCTCCATCTTCTTCTTGGGATATTTTTTTCCACATCTTATATATCACTGCTACTAGAATCTGATTCATGATACTCATACAAATCTGCAACATTGAATACAGGTGATATATCCCCATCTTCTGGTAACTCTACTTCATAAGCATTCCCTGAATCAAATCTCCTCAAGATCATACAAGGACCAAATTTCTTCATCCTTAACTTGTTGTAAGTACCAACAGGAAATCCACCATTCTGTAAGTACATGATAACTTCATTTCCTACTTGAAATATTATATATCTTCATTTCATGTCTACTCTCCTTTTGTAAGCCTGATTCATTTTCTCCAAATGTTGTCTCTCTCCTTCATGCAATTACTTCATAACTTCAAAAAATTATTCTCCTTCAACACTCCTCTTAATATCATGATTAATATCCCTCAATTCTACCACTCCCTTAGTATTAAAACCAATAACTATCTCAAATGGTGTCTTCCATGTGTTCCTATTTACTGAATTATTATAAGAAAACTTTGCTTAAGGAAAAACTAAATCCCAATTTTTGGGCTTGTTTCCAACTAAACATTTCAACAAATTTCCTAAACTCTTGTTCACAACCTTTGTCTGTGCATCACTCTATGGATGAAAATTAGAACTGTACTTCAAATCAGCATTCATATTCCTCCAAAGTGTTCTCCAAAAATAGCCAACAAACCTACTATCTCTATCTGAAAAAATGCTCTTAGGTAATCCATGTAATCTCGCAATCTCCTTGAAAAATAAATTAGCTATATGCATTGCATTGGTAGTCTTCTTACAAGGAATGAAATGCATCATTTTAGAAAATTTGTCTACAACCACAAAAAAATAAATCATAGCCTCTTTGTGTCTTTGGAAAACCAAGCACAATATCCATGTTGGCATCTTCCCAAGGTCTGACCGGTACTATCAAAGTTGTATATAACCCCACATTCTGACTACTTCCCTTTGCAACTTGACACACTTTACACCTCTGAAGAAACTTTTTGCACATCCTTCTGAAGTTGTGGCCAAAATTAGTGCTCACTCACCAAAGCTAAATTATTATCAATGACAAAATGTCCAACCAATCCTCCACTATGTTTCTCCTTAATGAGATTGTCTCTTGTAGAACTTCTGTGTATACACAATCAACTACCTTTGAATAAAATTCCATCCTGATTAAAATAATATAACCACTTACTCATGTCTATAGCTATAGGTTCTCTACAAGATTTCCAAGGTTTGGTGAAGTTTGGATCATCCTCATATATATTTTTTAACTGATCAAATCCCAATACTGCGATCTTCATTTCAGTCAACAAATCTCTTCTCCTACTCAAGGCATTAGCAACTGTATTTGTCATACCACTCTTATGTTTCAACACAAATTTATAGCTCTATATGAACTCAACCCATCTCATATGTCTATGATTTAACTTACCTTGGCTGCTCAAGTACTTCAATGCTTGATTGTTAGTATACAATACAAACTCCCTAGGTAACAAATAATGTCTCAGTTTCTTCAATGCTTGGATTATGGCATAAAATTCTTGATCATACACTGAATACCTTCTTTTAGCATCATTCAACTTCTCACTGAAGTATGCAACAGGCCTCCCTTCTTGAATCAAGATAACTCCAATTGTATTTCCACTAGCATCATAGTCTACATGAAATACCGTATTAAAATCAGGCAAAGCTAGCACCGGTTGTTTAATCACCTTTTGCTTCAGCAATTCAAAACTCTTTTGTGCTCCATGTGTCCAATTAAATTCCTTCCTATCTCCTCTCATATTTGTAGTCACTGATCCACACATTGAACTAAAGTTTCTGATGAACTTTTGGTAAAAAATATCCAACCCATGGATTGATCTTACCTCCCCAACATTCTTCAGTTTAGGCCACTCAACAATGGCTTTCACATTCTCAGGATCCATCTTCAACCCTTCAATAGATATTACAAATCCCAAGTATACTAACTCTTCTTTCATGAAAGTACACTTTTTAATATTGATTAGTAACTTATCTTCTCTTGACCTTTGCAATAATTATTTAACATGCATCAAATACTCCTCTTTTCTCTTACTAAAAATCAAGATATCATCTAAATAAACAATGACAAACTTACCTAATAATTTCTTTACAAATTTATTCATTAACCTCATGAAAGTACTAGGTTCATTAGACAATCCAAAGGGCATTACCAACCACTCATACAATACTTCATTTGTCTTGAATGCGGTCTTCCACTCATCACCTTTTCTGATTTTTCTATGATGATATACACTCTTCAAATCTATCTTGGTTAAATATCTAGCTCCACTCAAACAATCTATTAAATCATCCATCATTGGAAAAGGAAACTAATACTTGATTTTGATCTAATTGATGGCTCTAGAATCAATATGCATCCTCCATTTTCTATCTTTCTTAGGTTCTAACATTGTAGGCACTGCACACAGACTCAAAATTTCTCTGATCAATCCCCACTGTAAAAAATCTTGTACTTGTCTATTGATTTATACATTCTCTTTTGGTGTCATCCTATAGGCTTCTTTGTTAGGAAAACAAACCCCTGGTATCAGATCCATACAATGGATAATACTCCTCATAGGTGGTAATCCATCAAGGACATTATCTGATATGATGCTTGCATACTCATTCCATAATCAAGTGATTTCTTTTGGGTGTTCTTCTCTTGATACAATCTCCTTAGAATTCTTGGGTACTAAATAAAAACACACATTATCATTCCTCATGTCATCCAAGAACTTCCTACCATCCACTAAACAAATCCTTGCACTAGTACACACTTCAATCTTAAGGGGTTCCTCTAAAGGTAACAAATTTTTCTTCATCCCATTAGCAACAATGGTATATACATTCTTCCTCCCATCATGTATAGCTTTCCTACCATACTACCATGGTCTACCCAACAAGATATGACACACATCCTTTGGCATAATATCACACAAATCCTCATCATAATACTCCTCAATCTTAAATTTAACTAGGCATTATTCACTTACCAGTACCTTGTGTTCATCTTATATCCATGCAATTTGATAAGGTTTAGGATGCTTCAACCTCTGCAACTTCAGTTTGTCAACCAATTCCTCTAAGGAAAGATTATCATAATTTCCACTATCTATGACAACATTGCACACCATGTCTTGTACCTTGCATCTGGTTATGAACAAATTCTTCCTCTATAAAGATTCATTATCTTGTTTTCTGTGATATAGGATTCTTTGAGTCTTCAAGGTTGTTCCTTTCTCTACTTGATTGTTGTTTACTGATCCAGTGAAATCCTCATCTGAAAATGTTTTTTTCCTACTTCCTTCTACCTTCTTCTCAGATTTTCCTTGTTTTCACTCAGAGGCTTGATGCCTGAATTCACCACATTTGAAACAAGTGCCACTGAAATTCCTTCTTTCACCATTACCTTTTCCTTCATTGTGATAGGGTCTCCTATCATTCCTCCTATAGCGATCATTATCCTTAGTTTATGACTCATTCCTTCCTTGATTTGCGGAAGATCTACCTCCTCCAACATTAGTACTGGATCGGCCTCTCTAAAATCTTCCTCCTCTACATTTTTGCCTTTTCTCATGCCTTTGGTTCAAATTTTCTTCATCCTTCAAAGCCTAGTTGTAATATTCTTCCACACTCCTAATCTATATTAGACTAATTTCATCTTATATTGACACCCTTAAACCATTAAGTTAGCGATAAATTTTTTTAGCTTCATCATCTACATAACCGGGTTGAATATTCAACTTGTAAAACTCCTTAGTGTAACTCTTAACACTTAATTCCTTCTTCAAGTTATGCAACTTCCAAAACAAACTTACTTGGTAATCTCCAATCAAAAACTTAGCCTTTAATTTATTCACCATTCTATCCCAAGATTTGATCTTATCTTTACCCCTTCTTTGTCAATCTATTTGTAAATGTTCCCACCATAAGGATGCCTGTCCTTTTAACTTGGTACAAGCATATTTTACCTTCTTCTCCTCACTATTTACTTCAAATTAAAAGTACTTATCCATCTCTGTGATCAAATCTATCAATTCATTAGAATCAAGGTTTCCTGATAATTGGGTGGATTTAAATGATGTCTCTTATTCACATAATTAGTCAAACCTCTGATGAACCTTTCTTATTCTCAATTCAATTCTGGTGGTACATCATTGTTCTCTCCTTCCCCAACCTGATTTTGATTCTATTTGTATCCTTCTTCATCACTTGCATCTTGTATATGTTGTCCTCTCCTTTAAGCAGTTTCCACCACTTCCAATCTAGCATAACTTTGTCTCAACAAATCCAAGGCAGTTGGATCTGCATTCCTTGCTCCACCTCTAGCATTCCTCCTAGCCATCTTCACAATATTCATCCATTGTAGGTCAGATCCTCTCTTCCACCACCCAAAAATAAAACCCTAGGTTGCAAAACCTTGCTCTGATACCATCTAATGCAGCCAAGGACAATGAGAATTCACTGAGTCCAACTGATCCTTGCAGCAAGAGTCACACAACAAAAGAAAAAAAAAATAAGAGAAAATGAATGCAATAACAACCTTCTTATTATTGAATGATTAGTTATAAGAAAAAATGAAAGCAGTGATACTTTCCAGGCATACAAGCCTGATTAGAAACTTCAATGGGTTATCTTTTTATACCATCTACAATCAGCAACGACTACATTAAAATTATGTAGGAACTTTCTTTTGTCTGATCTATTGATCAGAATCCTACAAGTACTAAGATACTATTATGTTTTGTCTTTCTCCCCTCTTAAGTAAAATAATTACAAGAGTATACAATGCCTTCTTAAACATCAAGTCGGTCAAGAAAGATTACATTTCCCAATGAGAAAGAAAATGTATTACACAAATAGGTTAGGACCCAAAATCATAAGGATCTTCATCCAACGAGTGGAACATGAATCATGATCCCTCATATAGGTTGATCACACACGTAACATAATCTAGAAATGAGTTGTTGAGATTCACTGATCGAGAAAACCTTCACAAGATCAGAAAATACAAAGACCCTTCAGAAAATGAAGAACATGACAGTCTCACCAAGAATCTAAAAGATCTCGAAGGTGAAGTAACCAAATGATGCACGATCCTAGGAGAGTGACAAGAATGAAGCCACAAACATGCTAGAAGGATCATAGCCTCTGATAAAATACATAGAACGGTCACAAAAATAAACACCAGAACTGATCAAACAAAAAAAAAAATTTGGTTAATGCAAGATTGCAAAGATCCCAAGGTGCTCCTATATCAACAAAAAGAGACTGATGAATCAGAGACCTCCTCCTATTCATTTCAGGTATTCATCTTTTGATAAAGTTTGTTTTTCTTGAAAAAAAATAGGGCACAGATTTAATGAATGTGGAAGTCTGAAAAGGAGGTATGTTTTTAATAGAACATGATAGCATTGCAATAAGTTAGGGCAATAGAAATAGAGTGAATTTCAAAAGAAATGTTAAGAACTTTAGGTGAGTGAATGTGAATAGAAATATTAAGAACTTCAATTGATATTTCTATGGTTGCAATAGATATGGACACAGAAAGGTTGAATGAATTATAAATACTAATATCAAGAATAATGAAACTACAAAAATTAAAGGGATGGTCTAGTTTTCTATAATATTAACATGACAGGATATATTGCAAGGTTAAACAAAAGTATGGATAAATAGGATGATTGTTTGATGATTGCAGAAGAATCAAAAGAAGGAAACAAGACATATTTGATAAAGAGCACAAGTGGTACTTTTGATGGTGGTCCATCATCCATTCTAGATGTTGTTTCCCCAATGTTAAATGACTCAGACTGCAAGGCTTGAGGGGGAGTTTTCATATGAATCTATTTCCCACCTCAATGCTAGATGTTGAGTATCTTTGCAACATGGAAATAAGATGTAAAGGATTTTTTGAAGGTAAGATTTTTGTTTTGTAGTCTAGAAAGGTGAATGTATGGTGTATTAGTTGTTTGGTTGTGTAAAATTTTATTCATACTAAATTGTGTTCAAATTTGTATTGGAGAAATGTTGTGCATTTAGATAGCTTGGATAATAGTGTTGTTGACTGTAGAAGATTATTTGATAAGTTACTATAGAATATTATTTGATAGGTTGAAGGATAGGATGAGCATTTGGAACTATTTTCCTCCCATGGAGATTGACTTCTATGTTGATAATAATCTTTTGTACATAAAAGAGGTAGATTATAAAATTATTTGGGCAATTGCATTGTCCTATAAAATTAATAGGGAAGATTGTATGAGCATTATTGAGACTCCAAAGAATATTGTTGTTGCAAGGATTGAATATTTTGTAGAACTATTTGTTGCTTTTGGTGAAGGGAAAAACAAAGATAAGGGAAAAAGTATGAGAAAGATTCTTACTGAGGCTTTGTTCTCTGGTATTCAAGATAAGAGTTTCAAACTGATGTGTTCGGAGTGATTCTCTTCTCTGATGATTGTTTCAAATGAAAGTGAAGAGGAAGAATTGAATGATGAATAAAAGAGAACTATAGGTATTGGTATACAAGCAATTGTTGGTGAGAAGCATGTTTCTTCTCATGTCTCATCAGATGAAGATTATCTATCAGTTGAAAAGATGTTTACTACACTAAGTCAGTATGAAGGGTTGCAGACAGTTGGAGATATGTTACATCATATGATCTAGATAATTTTGAGTTTCTCCTAGAGAAGCTTGGGGTTTTTTCCCTCCTTCTACCTTAGAGCATCAGAGTGGTGCATCTTTCCAAGGGGATCTTTTTTGTCTTATTCTTTTTCTAGACTGATGCTAGTGGTTGTTATCAGAGTTGTGCTACAGTAAGTATGTTTTTGGCCTTTTTCCTTGATGAAAAAGGAGGAAGATAAGGAAAATGTTTATTTAATAATGTGTTGGTTACTTCACTAAGGGGGAGTTGATAGTGATAGATAATCATTTTATCATAATTTGTGGTTGTTTTCCATCAATGACAAAGGGGGATATTGTTGGAAATATATGTTTAGTTGTTTTTTATCATTGATGTCAAACAGTGTGGTCAAGAGGTATTTGTTGTAGACATGTTTAGGTATATCTAGTGGTTTGGATATGTCCAGAAGATGGATGTTGGACTAAAAGAAGTAAGGTCATGTGCTGGAAAAGTTAGTGCTTTGAACAGTGGAAGACAAGTATGTATTCAGTGGTACAAAACAATGAAAGACGTATATATTCAGTGGTATAGAAAAGTAGAAGTTAGGTAGGTATTCAATAGTACATAATAGTGGAAGATAAGTATGTATTATAGAGATTTTAAGAATGATATTTATTAGTGCTTCAAATTTATTTTCTTAGGTCTGGAAGTCAATGGTTTTGTCTGGATGACAGTGGTTCAGTAATAGAGTAACAATGTTATACAAGTTTAGTTGTGTATTTTTCCAGAAGTGTTTTGAGCCATAAATTAAGATTGAATATATGGAGTTTTTATTTGAATTTTATTTAGGTTTTGGTCTTGATTTTGGTGTTTCCTAGTGATTTAGAAAAAATTCTTGGTAATGTGGAAACTAAATCCTGGTGATCCCAAAATAATGTCTTCATGTGTTGCAGTTATCATCAGTTTATGGTCTAGTCTGGAAATGTGTTATGATGGCTTCTGATATGGTATGTGGATATCACCATAGAATTTGGACGTTCAGATATATCCTGAAAGTGATGTGGTTATTATGGAAATGTGTTATTACACATTTGAGATGTGTATCGAAGTTGTTTGAATAATTGTGGATCTAATATGGGATTTTTGTAACATGTTCATGGTCCCTTGTTCTCTGAGGGTGGATCATGCTTCATGGTTTTGGTCTTCGTATTGCATTTAATTATTATATCTTATCTAGATGGGTTTGTGTTATGTGTGACCTATATATTTAATGTTTATCTCTTATCCAGTTGGTTCCATGTTAGGTATAATCTATGTTTTTGTCTGGATGCTTCTGGCATAGGACCTTGTTGTAATTTTTTGTTTCCATGGATGAATGTTAACTTAATTGTAATATTCCTTTGGCATGGATAGCCTTTTTGTAAACTCTAGTGATCTATCTTGTATATAAATATAGTGTGTGCATTGGAAAAAGTAAGAGAGTGTGTTGTGTGCAAATTGGTGAAGATATAAAAGTAGAGTTACAGAAAAGAGAAAAGTTCAATTTATGAAGTTTTAATAGTAGAAGAGGAGAAAAGGTAGCAAAAGTGTGTTGTTGAGGTTGACAATGTTATGCAAATCAGTTGCATTATCAAGAGAATTTCTCTTTATCTATTATGAAGAGTTGTATTTACCTTTTCCTGAGGACAACGGGACTTGGGTGGAAAATTTCTTTACTATGTCTTAATACTTTGGCAGTGGGCCTTTATTTGCAAGTCCAAAGTAGTGAGATCCTATCTATATTCAGTGTTGTATTGGAAATCAACCTCTGCTTGCAAGTCTAGTGTAGTGAGCTCCTACTAAATTTTTAATCAAACCATATACATCAGTGAATTATCTTTATGGGCAAGTGCCCATCGTGGTTTTTCCCAATTTGGGTTTTCCACGTATAAAATCTTAGTGTTCATGCGTTTCTATTTTAGTTCATTATTTTCTTAATGTTTTATCTGGTGAATATTAAATTTAGTTGTTTACTCAAGTGATATCTTCATTTATGTTTATTTAAACCCCACCCCCCCCTCTTAGCATCCATAAGTGTGTTCAACAGCCTAACCCATTTTAACCTCATAAAGATAATTTCTTTTTATCCTATAAAAATTTATAAGCCAAAAATATTTGTGAACTTATAAATTCTTCTATAGTTCCATCTCCTTTCCTCAGACTTGGAATTCTCCCTACACCTTCCATACCTCCTATTTATGCCTCAATATCACCTCCTATATCTTAAAAATGTCATGTAGCTTCTATCTCTCAACCTAGTGTAGTTCCTTCTACTCTTCCCCCCAAGGGAGAAAATGACTCGATGTTGATTGATCCTAAACCACCTCAAATTTCAAAAAAAATTAAATGCAACATTTATACCTATGGTCATCATTGTAGACATCGTACTAGGGCCCGTGAGCTTGCTTCCCAAAACATTACATATGCCTAGCCTAAGGGAGGAAGTCAATCTCAAAAAGATGACATTACATATACATGATTCTACTTGTATTATAGATTCTATTGTGATTAATTTGGATTGAGAAGATACTTTTGATGATGATTATTTCAATATTTCTATTGAAAATGATGTTCATGATAGCGATTATAATGATATGTTTGATCTTATTGATGTTAATCATGATTTACCTACTAGATTTTCAAAACAATTATCTCTTTCTCCTAGTGACAAACAAAGTGACTCATCATTAGAGAATGGTCCTTGTTTGGAACTTGCGATAAATCTATGTATTGTGGTCATCATTGTTCTTCTTGTATATTTACCACCTTCCATAAGTAGTATAGAGTGAGATGGGGGGATAGGTGATCTGTTTGACTAGCTCCTCTTGTATAGTGGATTCTTTTGTGTGTTTTCCTATCATGTTGTGCTTCTTTGATATATGTTGCTTGTTATATGTTTTATTTATATTTCTTTAGATGGTCCTTATTTCTTTGTTTCCCAAAGGCAATAAAGGAATTGACATTTTGTGACATTATTCTATTTGTATCACATTTCTTCTCATATAGTTGAAAAAATGGAGCAAGGTATATGGGGGACTTGTCCACCTTTTCCTAATGCACAATCGGGAGGAATATGACCCAATAGGCTCAAGTAGGACTTAAGCACTAAGTGAGTACAATGATTCTTCACTGATAATGATTAAGATGAGATGAATTTGGATAAAATGACCTATTGATACAAGATAAATTACTAAAATAAGTGATATTGAGAATTTTTGGGAAAGACTAACTGAAAAAAAATAGATAGGAAGCTATAGTAACCTAAAATGGAAACCCAAAAGAAGAAATAACCTGTAATCTAAATCTTAGCTAGATTTTCCAACTATAAAATGACCTGGGCATTTTATTCCTAGGAACAAGAAGCCTGGGGATTGTTTTCCCAGAGATTCTGCCTAAAACTCTGACAATCAATCCTATAGATCCAGACCTTTTTGTATTTTCTCCCGATAGTTGTGCCACACGTATCTCATTGATACCTTCATGAACAAATAAATTGAGATCACACATATTTATGAATATGCCTAAATGTTTCTTAAAATCATATTTTTTGACCTTGGAATGTATAAAGGAATCAAGGATGTCTTCACATATCTATGGATATATGAATGCCACTCCTAGGTCTTCAATGTTGTTATGCTTGATTGAACATTTTCTATGGAGGAATAATTCATATGGATCGACAAAGGATCTTATTTATTTCTCTATAAATCCTCTACTTTACCATCATGGGAGAAAAACATGTTGCAATGGAGAAGATTACCTTTAAAATGCCTTGGATGCTTGGAGGAATGCTATATTTTGGATACATGTCTTCAAATTTTGAATTCGCTTGATTTCTTGATTTCTTCTTAGTTCTCAATAATGGATGGATACCAAAATGATGAGAGATAGGGTGTTTATATACCTCATCACACATTTTGGAGATTAAAAATTAAGCAAAGCTGACCATAGAATCTAATTTTCCATTGAAACCTCATAATGGAGCTCCAATTCAAATTTGGGCCCAATCCTGAGGGAACAAAATGTCCTAGGAATATTTGTCCTATGAACATAAAGCCCTAGGAATTATGTACCTAGAAAAAGCGCCTAAATTTAAATGGAAAAATGGGAAGATAGGGTAGATGTCAGATCAAGGGGAGATAGGTAGATGGATCAAGCATAACAGATAAGAAATCTCAAAATCACCAAAATTGGGACTAACTAAGCATTCAATTATGGGTTCTAAATTTTTAGGACGATATGTTTATCCCCCACTTTAGTGAGAGTATGATACAACCTTATGTTCATGGTAAAATAGACCAATGCATTGGAAATTTTTCATCAAGGCAAAGGAGAAAAGGAAACACCAAGCCCCCAAGTGAATTAGGTCCATCAAATCCAAAACCAAGATAAAAGAGGCAACACTCAAAAGAGAGAGAGAGAGATAAAGACAAAGAGACATGACCAACTAGCCTAGTAAGGTATTTCCTTACTATGGATCATGCAAAGTGAAAACAATTCTACAAATTATGGAATTGATAGTCTAGCAAGCTATGAGATGCTAATAAATACATTGACATAAAAGGGATCAGTCCTTAAGGAAAGCTTGTCTCCATTAAGGCATCCATAAAAGTGGTTAGTCTAAGGACCAAATCAAAATAGTGAGTCTGAGGAGAAAATGAAGGATCAGTCTTAGGATCCACTGAATATTTCATAGGGAAATGATAATGAAAAGATGAATGAAAGGAAAGCATTGTCTCCTTAGTCATCCATATATAAGAAATAGCATTGAAACATTATGTGTGTGCAAAATGTGCAACAAGGAGCAAAGTGTATATCCTCATGTCAAAGAAATTGCAAATGCCTTAACATGAGAAATGGATTTAATGGATAATACATGCACCCACAAGAAATGTTTCCACTGTTAGATGCCCCAAAGAAAGAAAAAACCAAGGGAAATGAAACTCTAAACAAAATATAGCACAAAAAGGATCTACTAAATCTAGAGTGTGTGACTATATGATAACTCATGTATATCATAATTATATCAAAATGAATTGTCATCATCCCCAAAAGGTAGCAGAACTAAAAGCACAATGGAAGAAGGTCACATAAGAGATACAAATAAGAGTCTTTTTGGGTTGATATTATGGAGACCAAAAATAATGGTAGCTATCATTTTGCATCATCCTCGATCAGACAACACAAAATCACATTAACGAACAATGGCACATGCATGACATAACATGTATACAACATAGAGAAGAAATGAGATAAAAATAGAGGAATGACATGATAGGTCAATTCCTGTATCACCTTGCATCAACAGAAAAACACAGGTCATCTAAAGAAATCTAAACAAAACATATAACAAGTAGCACATCACAGGGGAAGAACATTACAATAGAAAAACACAAAGGAATCCACCATAAAAGAGGAGCTAATCAAACATATCACCTGCCCCCCAATCTCAATCTATATCATTTAAAGAAGGCGGTTAGCACACAAGAGGAGAAACATTGAGAACAACAGATGGAACAATAGTTAGTTCCAAATAAGGATCGTTCTCTAAGGATGGGTCACTTTGTTTTTCACTAGGATTAAGAGAATTATTTTGCAAATCTAGATAGTAAATCATGATTAATATCAATAATCTCATACATATCATCAAAATCACTATTATGAACATAATTTGCATTATAAACATTGAAATCATCATCAAGAGTATCTTATTCATCCAAATTTACCAAGATAGGATCTCTAATATGAATAGAATCATCATGTTTGTTCAATTTCATCTTTTTAATATTAACTTCCTCCATTGGGCTATGCATAGGTTGATCAAAGGAAACCAAAGCATCAGTAGGTGTCTTAGGAGAGGAAAGGTTTTGGGAAGCACACTCACGGGCTCTAGAATGGTGTTTACAACAATGGTTATGAGAATAATGACCTTACATTTGGTTTTGTTTGAAATCTGATTTGGTTTAGAATCAATCAACATTAGGTCATTTTCTTCTTTATGAGTAAGAACAAAAGGCACCACACTAGGATGAGAGATAGCGGTTGCAGAGCATTTATAGGATATAGGAGGAAGAACTAAAACATAAATAGGAGGTGTGGAAGGTGTAGGAAGAGTTCCAAGTCTAAGGAAAGGATATGGAGCTATATGAGAGGAATTGTTAAGTTCACAAATCTTCTTAATTTTGAAATTTTGATAGGATAATAAATATTTATCTTTGTGAGGTTGGACTGGTTGAGACATGGAAGGCCAAAAGAAGTAAAGGACAAAGTTCCCTCGAGTAGCTAAAGGATGATAGAAACTATGGTTAAGCGTAATGATTTCTCCATCATGGGGAACTGTCAAAAACTTATAGATAGGAGAGACTATAGTTTTCATGGAAGTGGCAAGGAAGGAAAATTATGACTTGAAATTGGTTAGAAGTTGGGATGACAAAAAAGGTGACATCTAAAGTTTTCTCACCAAATTCTTTAGGAAGAGTAATGGAACCATGGGTAGGATAAGTGAAACCATTGAATGTTTTTATCATCACGTTAGATTTTTCATAGAAACTTCGCTAGAGTTGTCTAGTGTAAAGATGATCTTTTGTTATAACATTCACCAAGAAAGTAGGATCTAAGAGAACTATACGAGAGGGAAGACCATTAATCTTGACAACTATGTAAAGAGTACCATCAAGTTCCCTAATAGTCTCAGTAGGATCAAATGTAATGCAAAGATCAGGTTCACGTTTGGGTTTAGGATCGAATTGATCAATAAGGTTGACAATATTGGTATCTTTGATACACTTAGTGTCATATCTCACAATGGTAGGAGAGTCAACAACATGGGTAGATGAAGAAGGAAAATAAGGAATAGATGAATGGTATTGGTTGAATGGGAAGCTAAAGGATTGATTTAAATTTGTAATTTTTGGTTGGGAAGGGCTATGAATTTGTTTCCTTGATCATTAGCACCCTCAAAAAATATAGAATTAGAATCAATGAGGTCTTTAACAGTAGTATTCAAATGGAAATACTTCTCACTATCAATACCAATGTGTTGATCGTATTCACAAATAGATTTGGCATCAAAGTTTTTGTTGGTTTTTTTGGAAGGATCAATTGGCTTAATGAGATGAAGTGTTAAGACATTAACATCAATCAACTTCAACATCATATTATGCAAATATTATGAAAGAGTTGAAAAATTAAAAGTTCTAAAATAAGATGACAAAGGAGCCACGCCTTTGGATTCCACGGTCACTTGTGCATCAATGTTGTTTGATAAATTGTTAATCTTAATGAAACTTTTGGTTTTTGAAACTTCTAAAAAGGCTCGGATGTGACATCACTCTTATCAACCGAAGTTGTTGTAGTGGTGCTCTCAAATTGACTCACTTGAAGATGATAATTATGAAGCACTGCACACAATTGATTAAAAGAAGAGAATTCAAAAAATATTATCTTATCTATAATGTCTTTTTTTAAAAATTAGCAATGAAAATACATTGAATATCAACATCAGCCACAATATAAGAAAATTGAGATGCAAATGCTTAAATATACCAATGAAATCAGTCACTTTTTATTTAACACATTTTTACAATGCATTAAATTGGTCAATAAAATCTTAGGACCAATATTATTTTGAAATTGTGGAATGAAAGCATTAGCAATTTTTTTGAAGGAATCAATGGAATAAGGAGGTAAAGAACAATATCATCGCAAGGCCTTATCTCTAAGGTTCTAGAAAAATATTTAGTCATAAACAATTGATCATGAGAAAAGTCACTACCCATTGTTTGAAAGGTCTTAACATGGGTCAAGGGATCTATTATACACTGAATTTGCGCCTCTGATCTCAAGCTCTCTTGGTCTCGATAATCCAGTATAACATGGGAATCATCTCAAGGTTGTGGGACCTTATGCTAACCGAGATGAGACCTCCAGGTTCTAGGCTG
>MU226210.1:467030-481037 GCA_018584345.1 Thuja plicata
AAATGAGAGGAACTAGGAACCCCAATGTCCATTAATCACATTCATAAATTTTGATCCAATAAGAGATAATACAAACCAGGAAGCATAGGGATATGAAGGATTATCACAAAGTACTTCCAACAGCTTGAATGATCAATGAGAAGATTACAGAATGTAAAATCCAGAGGGGAGAAAGAATGCCTCAGATAACTCCAAGAGAGAACAAATTATCTTTACAAAATGTCAAAATCTGAGCACTAAGGCTCTCAAAAAACTTTAAAAACTCCCATGTACGCAGGTAGGAGTCTCAGAAAACCTAACTAGGGTTACAGATTTACAATGTACTAATTGACCCTAGGAAAAAAATCTAATCTGGCCATAAATGTGCACCAAGGATGAATCTGGATCAGATCATATTTTTCCCCTTGCACCCATCCCTGTACTTGATTACGCATCGTGGACAAGCAACCTGGATAAAATAAGCTATACTCTGCAACTAGACCCTGTCATGAATGCTCACCAACTGATCACAGTCCCCCAAGATGAAAAGTGACCCCTGACAGCCGCCGCTCAATCCCTCGTCAATGACTCATCGATCATGACCATGTCCTCCTGCCAACTGCACCCGAGAGCAATAACTTCTGATTGGACTCTGTATCTCCCTTCCACGTCTCTGAATCTTCTGTTTCTCCACCGACATCAAAACAAATCTATTCCAGGGATCAACAGACTCTCTGCGCATGGCCCTTCTGCAATTAGACCCCTTTGATTAGTTCTGGAACACAAGAACAGAGGAACCATGGCTGCCGAGCGTTCACAGTGCCAAATATGCCGCCAAACATTCAAATTCAAAGTCCCGCGACCTTGCGACTGACCGTTAGTCTCCTTGTCGCGAGCATCAGTTCTTAACCATGGTATCATCTCACGACCTGGCGACAAAGAACTTTTTACCTCTGTTTTAACCTGAGCCCAGAACTGGTGACAAGGAGACTGTGAAATTTCAAAGTCACGAGGCATTTTCCTTAACTCGCCTTTCTTCTGGCGACCATGCTACTAACTGTCACCCTAAACCGTCACGACTTGTCGCCTGGTCGCCAGATGCTATCCCTCCGTCTCGAGACCATGCGACAACACTTAGTCACCAAGTCAAGAGAACCAAGCATGAGCCCTTTGACTTTTCTAGCGACATCCCGACTAAGGACTAATCGCTAAGTCGGGAGTACTTTTCTCGTAGGGCACTTTTATCACCCGACCACGCGACCACCGTTGGATCTTCTGAGCTTTGCATCGGACGGCTATCACTTAATCACTGAAAAACTGAGCATGCCCTTAAATGTTCTGCGATCCTGCGACGAGCAACTATCTTTTATTGGTCGCGCAATCGCGAGCTGCTTTTCTTTACTTTTCCTTGTCCAGCGACTGCGCGATGAGCATGTCCTTTTAACTCGTCGCAAGATCGTGAGCTCTTTTTATTTATCTTTATTGTTTCAGCGACCATGCGATGACTTCTCTATTCTCTTCAGTTGCACACTCGCAGGTTGCCCGCCCTTTATCTTTATCGCTCGACGAGTGAGCGACGAGATGCCTTTTTCTTTGGTCCTTCTTGCTCGGGGACTGCGCGATGACCACTTCCCTTAGCTCATCGCAAGGTCGCGAGCACTTCCTTCTTTTATTTTATTTACCAGCGACTGAGCGATGAGTCACTTTCTTCCTCGTTCGTGCACTCGCAAGTAGCATTCCTTTTATGTTCATTACTCGGCGAGTGAGCGACGAGGCCTTGCTTTCTACTCGTCGCGCACTCGTGAGCTCCTTTTCTTTGCTCTGAACTGCTCGGCGACTACGCGATGACCTTATCCTTTCGCTCGTCGCACACCTGCAACCTTGAAACCTGTTATGGAACAAACATTGCGACCGCGCGATGCATCGTTGAAACACTGACCCGCTCAGTCGCACAGCTAGAACGACCCAACCTGGATAGCTTGCGATTACGCAATGGCTCATTTCTTCAGCTCATCGCAAGGTCGCGAGCTGGATGGGACTTGTACAAGAATAGATTGCGTCTGCGTGATGACTGTGATTGGTAGCTTGTCGCGCACTCGCGCAACTTAATAACTTGAATCAAATTCCACCGCGATTGCGCGATGAGACAAGAGTAAGACTTTTTGAAAAGAGGGGTTAGCCATTTTGGGCGAAAAACACAAACAAGGGCCAAATTGCATAGGATATAAAAATTTGGTTAACAGGATCACCTTTACCATTGTAAGTCTCTAAGTGAGGTATTTCCATGTATTAAAGGATAACGACATAGATAATGTCCAAGGACAAAGGGTTATCAATGTCACATGTAGGAATGTTGAATTTGTATTGATTCATGGAGGCATTTTGTTGTTGCAAGGATGAAATGGTTTGAGAAAGAATATTGATAGTGGATTTAGTAGAGAAGTTTTATGAGATATATAATGTGAAATGTTTGGGCCATTATAAAAAATGGAAGGAACATTTGAATATGAAAATGGGAAATTTTTGTATGTGGGCATGGATTAAGGTTGTGAAAATATACATGGAACACTTGAAGGAGGAGGAATAATAGAAATACTTCCAAGGCTAACATGCATGGGATTGATATTTGAAATGGTTGTAGTCATGAGAGGTTGAGCATAAGTAGAAACACTAGGTATTGAATAGGAATAGGAAGGGAAGTTTCAACCCTAGTGATAGGTTGAGTTAAACCTAGGTCTTGAGCACAATCCTTAAGAGGTTTAACATTACTATCAACAATATGAGAAATAGTTATTAACAAGTTAATACCATGTTCATCATTGTGAATCAACTTCCTTAAGCCTTCTACTAAGGAAATAGCTTTTGAATTAGAATTCTCTTGACTTAACTATTTCTCAATTTTTCAAAGCCATGGGAAAGATTTTGCACTTAGGTAGGAGGAACTCTTAAAGACTCATCTTCAACATGAGAAGAGTGGGAAGAAGGATTCTCAATCATAGTAGGAATTTCATTAGTAGACATGTGTGTCTCATCAAGATTCCTAGGAAATAAAGAGGACTCGGGATCAAAGGAACCCATAAGTCTACGCATTCTCCTAATGGGGATATTATAGGTAGAACTCAATGTTATAACACTCATGTACAAGAGAAGTTAGAAATTCTATATTCACAATTACAAGTCTGAAATTTGAAAGAGATATACAAACACTCATTAAATTTAGGAAACATAAATTGAATTGCACATAAAATCTAATGAATGGAAATGTCATGTGTCAAGTTCACCAAAATGTATAGTGAAAAAAGGGGAGTAAGGTATATGAGAGACTTGTCCACCTTTTCCTAATGCACAATCGGAAAGAAGATGACCCAATAGGCTCAAGTAGGACTTAAATTCTAAGTGAGTGCAATGATCCTTCACTGCTAATGATTAGGATGAGATTAATTTGGAAAAAATGACCTAGTGATGCAAGATAAATGACTAAAATAAGAAAAACTAAGCATTTTTAGAAAAGACAGACTGAAGGAAAATAGAGAGGAAGCTAAAATAATCTGAAATAGAAACCCAGAAGTAGAACTAACCTATAATGTGAATTTGAGCTAGATTTTCCAAGTACAAAATGTCCTGGGTGTTTTGTTCCTAGGAAAAAGAAGCTTGGGACATTTTCTTCCAAGGGATTATGCCTGAAACTCTAATAGTCAATCCCACAAATTCTTACCTTTATATATTGTTTATCGATAGTTGAGCCACATGTACCTTTCCAATACCTTCATGAATGAATATTGAGATCACACATATTCATGAATATTCTTAAATGTTGCTGGAAATCATAGATTTTTACCTTGGAATGTATAAAGAAATTAAGGATGCCTTCACAAACACATGGATTTATGAATGCCACTCTTAGATATTCAATGTTATTATGCTTGATTGAAAACTTTCTATGGAGGAAGAATTCATATGAATGGACAAAGGATCTTCTTTCTTGCTTGAGAACTCCTCTACTTGGTCATCATGGGAGAGAAGCTTGCTACAATGGAAAATATTTCCTTCAAAATGCCTTGGATGCTTGGAGGAATGCTAGATCTTGGATACTTGGAGGAACGCTAGATCTTGGATGCTTTCCTTCAAATATTGAATTCACTTGATTGATTCTTAGTTATCAATAATGAGAGGATACCAAAATGAGGAGAGATAGGGTGTTTATATACCTCATCACATATTTCAAGATTCAATATTAAGCCAAGCTGACCATGGGGTCTAATTTCCCACCAAAACACTACAATGGGGCTTCGGTTCAAATTTGGGCCCAATCCTCAAGGAACAAAATGCCTTGGGAATTTTTTTCCTAGGAACATAAAGCCCTAGGTGGTTTCTTCCTAAGAAAAAGCACCAGAATTTAAATGGAAATCTGGGAAGATAGGCTAGATGCTAGATTAGGGGGAGATACGTAATTGGATCAAGCATAATAGACATGAAATCTCAGAATTGCCAAAAAGGGGCCTAACTAAGAATCTAATTATGGGTGCTAACTTCTTAGGATGATACAATTCTATATGTCATATACATGTTATGGCATACATGTGCTACTTTTCATAAATGTTCCTTTGTGTTGTCTAATTGGGATAACGCAAAGTGATAGAAACCAGTCTTTTTGGTATCTGCAATGTCGGCCCAAGGATACTCTCTTTTGTATCCCTTATGTGATATTCTTCCATTGTGCTTGTAGTTCTACTACCTTTTAGGGATGATGTAAATTCATTTTGATATAATTATTGATATACTTGAGCTATCATATGATCATATTGACCCTAGATTTAGTGGATCTCTTTTGTACTCTTTTGTCATGTGTTTTATTTCTCTTGGTTTTTCCTTTCTCAGGGGCATCTCATAGTGAAACATCTCCTATTGATGCAGGTATGCATAGTTAAAGCCATTTCTCTCATTAACGTGTTTGCAATCACTTTAACATGGGACCATACACTTACTCCATGTTTTGCATTTTGCACACACACACACACAATGATTCAATGCAATCTATTATGTGGACGGCTAAGGAGACAATGATTTCCTTAGGTTTTTCCTTACATTATATTACATGCATTGTGCATTATTCACTCGATCCCTTTTGGAGACAATAATTTCCTTAAGGATAGGTCCTCATTTTCTAGATCCCTTTGGAGACTATGCTTTCCATAGGTTTGATCTCTTTTAAAGATCCCTTAATAGAGACTATGCTTTCCTTAAGGACTAATCCTCTTTTGGCAGATTTCCTAGTAGACTATGCTTCACTTGGTTATCCTTTTATGATGGGTTGACTATCTTAACACAACTTGCTAGACCTTCAATTGTATATTTTCTCTTCACATGGCCCATAGTAAGTCAAAACCTTAGTAGGATACTCTCTCTCTCTCTCTCTCTCTCTCTCTCTCTCTCTCTCTCTCTCTCTCTCTCTCTCTCTTGTGATGCTTCTTTTTACTTTGGTTTTAGATTTGATGAGGACCTAAGTAGCTTGGATGCTTGGTGACTCCTTGTCTCCTTGACCTTGATGAAAAAAATTATACATTGATCTACTCTACCATGAGCATGAGGTTGTCTCATACTCTCACTAAAGTGGGAGTTAAATCTACCATCGTAAATTGTAAGCACCTATAGTTACTTGCAAAATTAGGCCCTATTTTCATGTTTTTAGAATTTCATGTTCATTATGCTTGATCCAACAACCTACCTCCTACATTTATGGCTTCTTTTCCTCCTTCCTGAATTCTAGTTTAGATTTGGGCCTCTTCTAGGTGGAAGAAGATGGCTTGGTTGTCCTCTTCTTAGGAAGAGGATGTCCAAGGTGTCCTCTTCCATGATGTTTGGCCCCAAATTTGAATCGAGGGTCCTTCTTGGATTTTTAGCAAGGTTTCCAAATTTTTGTCATCCTCCAAGTTTTTACCCCCAAAATGTTGTGAGAGGTATTAAATAAACATATCTCTCCTCATTTTGGTAACCAAGATTAATATTTCAAATTCTCTCCTACAATTATGCATCAAAGCATTCAAGATCAAGTTTTTCAAGCATCCAAGGTATCACTAGCACATTTGAGTCCTTTTTTCAATGGTTATACGTCACAATTCTGACACTACCCCATCGGTCAAGCAAAACAAACCGATGTTGCAGTTTTGGTGTCAGAATCATTGACGGCTGGTATGTTTGTCGTTATTGTGATAGTATTGACCGTCACAATATGCACCAACTACAATGGTTAACATATCATTGTTACACATTATGAGTGTCACAATTACGACAGGTATGCGATGGATATGTTGTACAGGCGATGTCCAGCTGTCAGATTATTTCAACCTCTGGACATTATATGCAGTGATTTGGCGCCAGTCATTCTCTGAATACTGTTACAATTATAATGGTATTGACCATCGCAATATGCACCGGCTAGGATGGTCAACCTATCATCCTTACACATTATGAGTGTTGCAAGTATGATGGTATGCAACGAATATGCTATACATGCGACATCCAACTATCGTCTATTTCTGACATCTAGATGTCACATGTAGTGCTTTGGTGTTAGTCATTCTCTGAATACTATTGCTATTGCGATGGTATGCTATAGTTAAAAATATATATATTTTTCCTGCATGGAGTGAGACCTTAAAATATTCCAGGTCCATATTCCAATTGGTAATTTTGGATGCAAAATTTGGAATAAGGGTTGTGATATTGAGTGTGTGAGAAGTTGATTCTTGTCTTGCTCTTCCTCTAGTTTACTTGACATAAGGTGGTTTCGGGTTTGTATTTCAATTGGTAACTTCAGATGCAAAATTTTGTGTAAGGGTTGTGATATTGCAAGTTTGTGAGAAAGTGACGCTTGTCTTGCTCTTACACCACTAAAAAAGACATTTGTCAAGATCTTCCTCTAATCTATTTGATACATGGCAGTATCTTGATATTGAGGCAACTTTATAAGATTTGACACTATTTAGAGATTCTAAGAAAATTCTAAGTTAGAACCTAACCAAAACATGTGTGACTTACAACGTTAAGGATTCCAAATGTAGAAAAGGGATTGACAGTTGAACATCTATGAGGGAATAAGCTTAGGGATAAACTATCGACAACCTTGGAGATTCTGAAGATGGGAGATTGATGGGTTTAAATCCTTTGATTGATTTCTCCAACTTGGATTTACAAGAAGTTTCTTTGGTTGTTTGATTGCCTTATTGTTGTTTGATTGGACAATGCGTTTATAATATAGGAGCATCCAAGTCCATAGGCAATCCTACATCACCCAAAAAAATGGCAGTTCTATTTTGGTTTTTCGTTTTAATTTTGATTTATGGTTTTCAAGTTATTCCTTGTCAGCATCTCTTTTTCAGGTTTTTTCTTAGTGCATTTCTTAGTCTTAGTGATACCAGTGGGGTGATTATGCTCAGCTGGCATATGTTTCAAACTTGGATCCATACATCCATGTGGTGTATTGCTATAATATTTTAGTCTATAGAATGGCTTGTCTAGTAAGGCCCACATTATTATTTGCAATTTCTTAAGGTAATAATCTTGGTGACATAATTGAATATCTTCCCCTAATCAATGTTTTCTCCTATTGCTGGAGATATTTGAAATTTCTCTTTGGTTGGTCATCTAGGGCTCACATGATAGCTCCTTGGCAGCTCAAATGTTGTTATTTCTTATATGCTGGGCTATTTTTTGACTAATATAAATTGGGACCCTTCATAGACTTCTTCATCATTTTTCCTTCTATGATGGTCAGTTATTCTTATTACTTTTGTGTCCCATGGTGGCTAATACAAATAGATGCAAACAAAATTGTTAGCAGACCATTGACATAAAAAATTGAAAATAATTGTTGTGAATCCTTTCATAGGAATTTTTAACCTGTTATTACTGACAATTTTTGGTATCCCTAGGTTGTGGCACGACTTTAGTGGTTGGAAGACCTCCATTTATGTGTATTCTTTTCGTGTCATGGTTTTCTTTGATTGATGACAACACATTTATTTTAAATTGTTTCCAAAGGTTGTGGATTTTTGTATTCAAATTTATTGTCGGCAACTATTATGATTGGCATTCAACCAGCTGTGTCATTATGGGTTGTTTCAGGGTGGCTTACCCAAACTAGTGTCTATCTTTCTATAAAAATATATCTATATTTGGGTTGAGTAGAGCACAGATTGCAGAGGAAAATTTGTAGAATATCTTCCTCCTCAGACAGAAGATGAAGGTAAATTGCATGAGAGGTTACAGTGGAAAGATATAGAGACAGTTTTGTAGGTGGGCTACATTGAAGGTATGTTAATGTTTGTGTGTCAGGTAAAGAAAAATATTGTAAATACTTGTTGTTGGACTATGTGACTGTAAGAAAAGTTGGTAATCAGAATAGTGTTTTGTTGTTATTTTGAACTCCTTGAAGGTAATTAATTTCTGTTTTGTAAGTACATTTCAATTTGAATTTTTTGAGTCCAAGGGTGACTGGCTACAAGGATTGGCTATCCTTTACTGGGCACTTGGCTCCTATCTGCATTAAGCTTGTGATCAGAGTTATTTTGGGTTACTGGACAAGCCAATCCATAATTTTCTGATCAAACATGCAACTCCTTTTGAGTATTGTTTGACCACATACTTGGGATTTCAAAAAACTAAAAAGTGATAGCCTTTCGAGAAGTGAATGCCTTATCAAACAACATTCAAGGTAACTATTTTCAGGATGTGACAAAAACTTAAAATAGCGATATTATGCAAGTTCAATCTTATATCTAAGCCAAAGGGAAACATTTAAACACATAATCAAGGTACGACTAACTCAAAAACTAAACTGCTTGGATATGATTTTGAACCATAAGAACTGACTGGTTATGACTTTAAGCCAAAATATACACTTGTATCTTCTACTAGGTAAACTGCAAGTCATCCAACTAATTGTATTATTGTAGGTTTCTCAAAGAGAAATCCTATGTTACTGCACAAAAATCACACAAGGCCATCTAATTAAAGCTTGCTTAATCACAACTAAATACCTTTCTGCAACACAAGAAAAGATTTGAACCAGAATCAACGATGCAAAAACAACTTAATATAGTATTCAAAAATTCATCTAAGAAACATACCCATGCTCAGAAGCTTTTAATAGAGATTAACTTTGAGATTCTTCAATATTAGTCAAACCCATCCATTAGAAAAGAAATAAAAACCATTTTTGATACTCATGACTTTTGATATTCATGAGAGATTTCATGCATTGCAAGTATTTAACTTTTACCATTTCATTCAACAGATATAGAGTCTTCACGTGAAGGATCGTTCTTAAACTTATAAGGAATCATGTCCTGATCTCCAATGTACCATTCCACCCTGCACTAGACCAGTCTTGCATGTTAGTAGTCATTTATAAAGTAAATATACCAAACATGTTTAGGTAAAGATTCATTTTCAAGTCTTATCTATCAAGTTGATAGGTATCACTAACCAATTTGAAGTGCGGTGTTGTTGTTGCTTCCACTGACCAGACAAAGTGAGAGAATTAGATGTTCCACTTGTTTACCCTTACAGCAGGTATTGAGTTCCATTGGGGGCAATAATTATGACATCTAAGCACAAGATTGCAAATTGATTTAGAGCAATTACTATTTTGATGTACCTTTTTCACCATTCCAGCTAGATACCATCTTCTACTCATAGAGAACACAAACACATGTACTAATTATAGATGGAATATATATAACAACCAATAACACATAATTATATTTACAATTTATATGTTAGGGCTCAAGAAAGGATGACTATGGTAAAAAGGGCCACCAAAGCCCCGTTAGGCTCCAACTAGGCATTGGAGCACCAAACCCATATTGTGGTTGAGCCACCAAATATACCAAGGCCTCATAGTTGTACATTTTTTTTATTTTCCTTGCATCACATTAGACCTCAAAGATTCTTGTATGTTAATATTTTTATTTTGTATAGATGTTTACATTTATTCCCAATTTACAATCATTCAAATGGATAGATTTTATCCATGCCACAAAGTGCTTTGTATATTGGTCCAAATCAGATGGTGTCATAGATAAACATATTCACTTTAATAGATAAACACACACAATTTGATTTCTCCCAAATACATCCTTATTCTTCTGAAATCCTTTTCAATCTAGTCACCATTCACCTGCTCTTCTACTAACCATATTTAATGGAATTCTACTTCCTTACTGACATTTTTGGTGAAATATTGCAACAGATTGACGATGGATGTATATTAAATTTCTATAGATTATGCTATTGTCAAGCTAACTCTTGCACATTTATTTGAATTCTATTTATTTGTGTTCTCTTTGACATTCCATTCACACTTATCTTCCTTCTATTGGTTTGATTTGGATACTCATCAACTTCAGCCTTGGATCTCACATGACAAAGTCATCATTCTTCTTCCTTCTGTTGCTTTAATGTTGACAGGCTTTTGACTGTGTTCAAATTCTCTTTTGGTTTCTTTTTTGTCCTCTCTTTACAATTGTCATCTGCAATATTTCACTGTATTCATTTGGTCAAGACTCAGCACATAAGATTCTGCTAGTATTTTTCTAACCCAATCATTCAATTCAACAATTTCATGTGTTTAACTTCTTATTGGTTTTGGTCTCTGAGGCTCACTAGTGTACAGGCACTATCTTCATGATTCAGGTTACTCTCAGTTCAGTTTAGCTCTCATTAGTGCCTATGCTACCTTTGACTCTATTTCATATATCTCATCTGATGTTTTTGGATACTGATGTGATGGGTGTTGCTCATATCTGACTCAATTGCCAACCCCATGGAACCAAGTACCTATGTTCTATTTTGTTTGAACTTTGAACCCTCCAAGTGACCTGTGACCTGTAACCTTAATGTGCCCAAACCAAAGGATCATGACATTGAATGCGATAAATAAACCATAACCTTAATATGAGAATTCCAGGATTTTCTTAAATTCAAACATTCTAATAATTCAAGTCATCATTTATTTCTAGACCATACATGTTTAAATTTCTAATTTTATAACATTTACATACCATATTTATTGTTGATCAAATTCATATAATTTTGGTTAAGCCACATGAAAACGTTATCAATCAGGTAATAATCTCAATCTCAATCAATTCATGATTTAACAACTATCTCAATTCAATTCATAGTTCAAACTAATAGTCCACAATTAGATCAAGGTCTTAAGCATTGTCAAAACCAAACAATCATTATAAGTTTAATTTAGTACAAAGTTAACACCAAAGTGTTATGATTGCCTAAATCAAGAGTAAACAATTTAAAATTAGATTAAAATTTCAATTTCATTAAGCTTAAAAAAAATATCAGGCAAGTGTCAAGCTTTCCTAACAGCTATTCCAAGAAAGGTTGTTGGGTTTCATGCTGCAATAATTTCTTTTAATACATTATGATGTTGGGGATAGAAAATTATTCATGGTCAATGTGTATTCTTTGGGATTCAATTTAATTTAGAGTTCAGACCTAAAGTGTCAATAAGTTATACATTTAGCTTGTAATTGCATCCAATTCTTTGATTTGAATTTGAGTCTAATCTAGCTCTCACTGAATACCTAAGACATCCATCTTTATCATCTTTTGGAAAACTATAAAAACTTGTGAAGGTTTGACTTAGTGAATCCAAAATATGGCTTTATAGAATCAGTCTTGAGATCCGTATAGCCAAGGGAATTTTGTTATTTATGTCAAGGCTTCAATGGGCTCAATTAATCTGTGTGAGATGATCAAATAGAAAGTCTCGTGAGAAGATGAACAACAGGTTAGATTTATTTATGCATATATGAATGCCCCCTTTTCAAATATCTTTTTATATGATACCTAATTACTTAAAATTCATGCTATGTTTGTGCCTAAAATTGGACCACAAATAATTGTTTATTAGAATCATCTATTAGATGCCTATTGGTGGAACATAAGACGTTTGACTTCATATTGTATTGGGCTTCTAATACCTCCCCATTAGATAATGAGAAAGATATCTTCTTTGGTCTCCATTAATATTGAAGGCCCCACATATGGTATTCAAATTCCTTTTGGAGTTCATATTTTAATCAGTGTGCATCTCTCAGCTTCTTTGCAAAAGATTACTGTGAACTTGCAATATGTTTTTGGATTTATTTGATTTATAGGTCATGTTGTGCCTTAATTTCATAGGTAATTATGTTTATTCTGGTTTCTGATCTTTCTTTCACTTTGATGCAAATTGATTATTGGTCTCATTAACATCACTCTAAATTCCCTGTTAACATTGAAAATTCATTCATTCATTCATCTATTAATAAAATGTAACATTCATGAATTATCACAACATTCATTAACATATAAGGTTAATTAGAATTCATTAGCACACATTCATTAGCATTCATAAGACTCATTAGCATTCATTAAGACATCATAACATTCATTAACACATAAGATTAAAACATCGAGACATAAACATCATTCGTTATCAAATAAGTTGCATAAATGAGAATCATTTCTTTTTTGACTTTTTCTTTTTTCTGCTTCCCTATATTGTTGTAGAGGCATATCCATCTCGGCATTGTCATTTCTTCTCGCCCGTGCATGTGATCTCACTGTCCTTTGCAAAGGCGGGTCCTCTACAATAACAAATAAAAGGGTTAAATTAAAAACATATTATCATAATTGGGGTTAATGTAAAAACATATTATCATAATTGGGGTTAATTTAAAACCATATTATCATAAATGGGGTTAATTTAAAAATATATTATCATAATTGTTACAATCATTTCAGTACTTTAAAAACATAAATGTGACGCTCTTTACCTTGTCCAACCACATCTTCTTGTGCGACGACTTGAACCTCAACATGCTCATCAGGAACAACCTCTACATCCCATGCAACTATAATACAAAATGTTTTATTAATCCCAACACATTATAATTAAATTTTTATTACTACGCAAAATTCAATTTAAAATGTTTACTTGTATTAAAAATCAATAATCAAAATTCAAATATAAAATGTATACCTTGAGTACTACAATGCACATTCGAATCGACGCTACCGTCGTGCTCGAATGGTGTTTCAGGATCGGCAGGTTGCATTCCAATGTAAATAATTAGTACATTTATCAACAATATATATATATAAATACAAGACAAATATTGAGAAATGTTAATCATTAAATTTAATACATATAAATATATTCACTTTAAAGTTTTAAACAAATATATAATCATTGTTTCCTTACTTAAAACAAATATATTCACTTTATGTTGGAACTTAACATCAAATACAGTAATTGGTAAAGTATTCAACTTGATATAAAAATCAATTGGCTTATTTACCTGATCAACAGATCCACCAGAAGAACCTTGCGCACTCATTGATCAAAATCGTTTAGCCACAACTGTATAGCCTTGTTTGTAGCCTACTTTCTTGTCCTATTCTGAAATCTTTTGTTTGAACTCCAATCCCTACGTTTTTGCTTGGTATCATGAATTTTTATTGTAGTGAATTTCATCAAAACTAAATTGATTACAATCTATAAATATTTGCATACGTTTTTTCATTTACTATTACTTACTATTCGTGCAGCAAGTTTTGAATATCCACCCGAGCCAAGCTTGTGTTGCCCGTGCTTTTTTTTTCTTGTTTTTGTTGCCTTTGATCTTTTAGGCAACCTGTGTGATGTTTGAAATATGTTCGATCACATAAGTACAAAGAGTAAATAATACATAATTTTAGTATTAAGATTTACCTTCTTTCCTCAGGTGATACTATTTGTCCACCATGTCTTGTGCGTCTCTCAAGTGCATCCCTTTTAAGATTCTCCCACTCATTAATAGAAACATAGGGGGGACGCTCGTTAAAATTATAGAGTCACTCAGATAAATCATCAGTTTGCAATAATAGATAAATCTTGAAATATACTTATATATATTAATATTAATAATATATTCATATTTATTAGTATTCATATATATTATATATTTATATATTATTGCT
>MU226210.1:485278-499223 GCA_018584345.1 Thuja plicata
GCTGAGCAATAAAGTATCGACTTAACATTGCATATGTTATGGCGTCGATTAAATACCGATCATTATCGGTTCTTAAACTCACGCGGGTTTACATCGTATCCCAAGCAAAAGTTAACTTATTGTTATCAGGTTTAATATCACCATATTACGGGTAACTATTGTTAAATGAAGAGCCACGTCTATAATAGACGTGAATCCTTGAGGAGTCACGTCTATCATAGACGTGGCCTCTCCCAAAATTAAATCATTGATACATATATATGCGGTAAGATGAAACTGGAGGAACCACCGAAATTGATAAGTGATATCCATCCAGTAAATTCAGAAGAACAAAGATATTGTTTATTCAGAATATTACATGTGCAGATTACAGCAAAGGTAAATATTTAAATTATTATTTTTCAATTATAATAAGATTTGAATCTTGTTTCAGTTGCTTTTACAACGCTCATAATAAGGGCTGCATTCTATTTGGTACTTGTAGTTGTCCCTAATATACTTCAAAGTTTGGCCCGCCTTCTTAAGGAGCCTAAGTCTTTAAAAGGCGTTGGGTCCAAAAAGTTTTATCATAGAGTCAATGAATTTATCCTTTATCTCTTTATCTTATAATTGCCACCTTTTAAGAAAAAAAAACTGTTAGATTCACAAATGAAGTGAAGCTAACTTTTAATATACTTGAAGAAAGGGGTGAAAGGAAATATGATCTAGCAATGAAATCAAAATACGATACCATGTGCCTACAGTCGGCCCAAAAATGCGCAGACATTCATCATTAAGTTTTTCATGAAATAGATTATTCCCTGCAAAATAATAACGGGATTATTAGTTATTGCAAGGGACTACACAAGGGGTTAGTGCATTACATTATGAGTATAAGATTGTATTGTAAAAGAAAGGATCAATCTTTAAAGTACCTGGAAGTTGGGCTACTCTCACAGGAAGTCCATCTTCAATGTTCATGAGCAATTGATCACAATTCTCTATTATTTTCGTACATCTAACATGAGTACATCCAGGAATTTCCTCATTGCCTCCTACATAAAATGAATCCAATATTACAAAATGACCCTTAAGAAATAATAGTTCAAGTGAAATAAACACATGATAAATGAGAGAGAAAAAGAGGAATCTACTTACCAATAATAGGTGTTTCCATCACATCTGTGGTCATGCTACGTGTTGTCGATATTGCAGGCGGCAGTACCTTTGTGGTTTTGATCCTTGTAGCAGGCGGCGTACTCAACATAGGATCAATAGTAGGTGCTGAAAAATAAGATTGTTAGAGCATAAAAAAATATGGACAACCATGGACAAGATTATTAGAGCTATTAAAAAAATATTATTCAAGCAAAACATAAGTGGAGGATAGAACATGCGATCTACTTGAACCACCTAAAGTATTTGTATTTGGGGCATGGCCCTTTAATGTTTTTTGCATCCTCTATAAAAATAACACATATGTATTTTAGTTAATGACATAAATAAAAGAGTATACTATAAAAACCATTATTGAACTTTTGTTATAATTAAAAACTACATTAATACTTACTATGTAAGTCTGAACACAATGAGCCAACTCATCCTCTCTCATCATTATTTCAGGAGTCTGAGGTTGAATATCTGTCAATCGAGTTAACTCTCTTGAAATTGCATGAAGGACCTTTTGCAGTGCAACCACAAGATCATCGTCTGATGAAAAATCAACAATGAATGGATCCTGCTCATCCTGCATCTCCTCGTGGACTACTTTCCTTTCCCTTTTTCTGATCAGCACTCATTTTTGAGAACAATATTATTAGTACTTTATTTAAAAGCTATCCAAAATAGTAGTGAAGAATAAAACATAACAAAAAATACGCATTAACATTTTTCTTGTATGTGCATTTGTACAACAATGAGTTTTACCTGTCGGGAAGAAGAAGTCCCATGAGAACCATCATCACCGTGCGTATCGTGTGGTTGTTGATCCATACTATAGCCCTATATTTCAAAAAAAAGCATTGAGACATGTTAAAACACGTGTTCTTATTCTAAGTTACGTTGAATAATAGACAATTATCAGAATGCTTTAATTAAAAGAAAAGATAGTTTTTTAAATTTTTAAATAATTTTAAATGGTGCATAGTGTGTACCACCTCGTCCATGATAGTGGTTTTTTTGTATCTATGTGATTCAAATTGTAATTGATAAGCAGCTCTTCACCTCCATGTATTGATTTTCTCGCACATACAAATACGTGATTTCCCTCGCATGCCTCAAATATGCAATTGGGTTGCTTCTTAGTTGATGTAGGTCATGTACTATTTATAAAACCTGCAATATTCCATGATGCTTTTGGCCTTCCAATGTATATAGCTACTGTTTTACTTTGTTCACTAACTTTTTGTTGTATATAATTTGCCGCGAGTGCATACGTACACATACTTTTTTTATATCTAACAATCTACATCCAACTACTGTAATCATAACAAGGTTCAACATACTCCATCAATTCGATAGCTTTGTTGTAAGAGACCTTTATACCATCCATGTAAAATAGGCCCAAACCATGTAATGAAGACGGTGCTATGCAATATATCCTCTCTCTAACACAAAAATCAGTGTTTATTGAAGGAAGTTCATCGGGGACCCATTGTTTCTGTAAATGTTTGTACGTAAAGGGCACCTAAGAGTCAAATTTTCTCTCATCATCATAAGAACACGACCCCCCTTGAGCAAGGTAAAATTCCATGTGTTTATTGAATTTTTTTCTGATCTTTTGACCTCGAGTCAATCGCCTTGATTTAGACATACTAAATGTCTCACTTTCTTCTTTCATTCCTACATTTTTCTCGCTCGAGGAAGACAAATCTGACAAATACCTATTCGCTGGTACCTGCACTTCATGAAATGAGAGAGATAGGTGGCAATGAGAGAGATATTTTACAAATGGTAAAAGACATTAATCTCTATGGGGTATATTGACTTATACCTAATAATCCATGAAACTGTGTGGGATACCTGACAAAAGATAATAGTTATATAATCAGACAAACATAGTTCACTCCATAGTTTTTATTCCATCTTGTGAAGGACATTATACATTGTTAAAATTATCTATTTATCCTACAATATTTTGAATATCTTAGCATTTCATATAACTGAACATCTCAGCATTGCATGAGACACCACTATTGTGGCATTTCATCAAACAGTTCTCGTGTCTTGTCAGTGTTTTTATTACATCTTGTGAAGGACATTATACATTAATAAAGTTATCTATTTATACTTTTAGAATTAGCTCACTCCATTGCAGGGAACAAATAGAATCCCATGTGATTTAACATCATTGATGTGCAAGGAAATAAAAAATTGTCAGAAGCAAATCTCATAAGATAGTATTTAGATTAAATGCATTGATATACAAAAATACACCAGAAAATGATAAAGAAAGGTAATTTTCTTAATCACGTCACTAATTTTTGCATGTCTAAATATTGGTGTCTTTCAAGTGATTTGATTCTTGTCATGCCCACTAGAAATGAGAACAGTCTTAACTAGTGAGGTTGTTTAAGCATATAGAGATTAGATACACTATTTTAGAATGAAATTGCTCTTAACAAAAGATCAAATATATAAGTAGGACATATAAAATAAGGTGAATAAGAGTAGTTAGATATTCACACTAAAACCAAAAATGCCATTAATATGAACCCCTAAGTATATTAGTGGAAAAATTGCAGATTTCAACCCAAAACAATCATTAAAACATGTCAAACATCTAGCATAATTGTACATTTCATTCATGTCATTGATATTCTTCTTCATCCATCTCATCATCAAGATCATCGTCATTGATGACATCATCACCATCACTATCATCATCATCGTTGTTATCAGCATCATCATCATCATCGTCATTGTCATCATCATCCTCCTCATCATCATCGTGATCGGTAGCAGCATCATCATCATCTTCTTCTTCATATTCTTCTTCGACTAACTCTCAATCGTGATCATCATCTACATTATCTTCCACTTCTTCCTCTTCCTTGGTATCTTCTTCTTACATTACATTATACTTTATCGCTCTTCCTTTTGGATCATGTCTAACAACAAATGACCAACCCGGTTTATGTGGAACCTCTGAGTAAAATACTTGCTCAAATTAGCTTGGAAGAACATAGGGCTCTTCCCCAACTAGCTCAAACAACCTTGTATTAATCATTGGAAACACATTGTCATGTTCAATAACAGTTCTATCAGGATCATTTTGATTGAGTCGTAGTCTATACCATTTCACAATGAAGAGAACTAATTTGAAGGAATTAAAGTCACAGTCAAATATATCAACCAAAATACCATAGTATCAATTTTGCAACTCTCGAGGATGTAAGTCATTTCTAGATGAAATATTGGTCACTTGGAAGACTACACTTATCCCAGAATCACAATTTCTCTTCGTGTCATCCAACTTTTTGATGCCAAATTTATAACCATTGCATAACATAGCCTTGTGGTGTTTCACCTACAATAATTTCAAACATGTATAAATTATTGCATCATGACTTGAAAAACATACGGTTGATTAACAAATTTATAAGTACCCGATGATCTCTTAACCCATGTGCTAAATCTATTTCATTTTGTGTAACATTGGGATCTCCATTATGATGAGCTTGTATAACCAATGAAGACATGGATTCCCATTTTAATCTATGACCATAATGTTGACATTGTTCAATCCATACCGTCATCCAATCTTAATTGTTTGTAATAAACAAATATATTTCATCCCACTCTTTAGCAACTGTACAAAAGTAAATAGATGACTTACAACATATTTATTTTTAAGATTAAGAATTAATTAACTACATTAACATCTCATAATTTGTTACCTTTCAGTTTCCTAAATCTATTATTGCCCACCAAATACTTCCCTTCAAATTTTTTAATGGAGTCGAGATCCCAAATGCAATCTATATGGGTCTTTGCTACAAGATTAGGAAGATATTGAGTAACGTACACCATCATCTGGTATACCATATATCCCTCAACCATAGAACCCTCAGGACATGCTCTTTGTCGTACCAAACCCTTCAAAAATTTCAAGTGTCTCTCAACCATTCACGTTGACCTAGTTTGTATAGGTCCACACAATTCAATCTCCTCAACTTGGTGTATGAGGTAGTGTTCTTGTGCATTGAAAAAAGTTGAAGGTAAACACTTATTCATTTCACACATTAGATAAGGAATTCTTTTCTTCCAATTTTTTATATCTTCTTTATGGATTTCTTTAGATGACAACCACCTACAAGGGATTCAAGACACAAAAATATATAAATATGATACTTTACAATATATGACTTGTTTGATATTATTGTTTGATATATTGAACAAATGTCACTGCTTACCTCATGTATTTTCCAAGATCATATATCACTTGTTTGATATTATTGTCAAAGTTCTCTGGGATCGATAGGGGTAGAAAACACTGCAACAATTGTCAAGTGATCATTTCATACAATGAAAATTGAATGTAGTTACACAAATATATTGTAAATACAAAAGATTGTGACTTACCTTGATGAAGGTATGCCAATCATGTGTTTTCATCCCTGGCCCAAAATCACTTTTTTTATATGAAATTGCTTATATTCGCAGCAAATCCTGTAGGAAATTGAATTTTTCGTATGACTTCTTTTATGGCATTACTTTGTTGCTCTGTTAATAACCAAGGAAGAGAAATTGCATTAATCCGGTCTCCATTCCTATTTGATTCAATGATCTTTTTCATTGCATGATTGGAATCATGAATGTCATTACAAATTTTGCCAAGTTTTTCTTTATCACGCCTTCCATCCAATATTTTCCACAGTGTCTATGTTACATTCTTTTTAATATGCATAGTATCAAAAAAATGCACAATTTGTAGTTGTTCATAGTAGGGAAGCCTACTAAATTCTCTGGGATAACATTTTAGTCCCTTTGGAAGCTGGTCAGTGATGCCTTCACGAATTTCAAGATCATCAACTACATAATTAGCCAACAAAACACAATCAAAATATATAATTTTCAAACATCAATCATTAGGTCGAACGATATTACCTTGAATTATATTATATTCCAACTGCCATAGGTGAGGTGTCACTCTTCAGGGCTTTGATGTAGTCTCTTCTTTCCCATTGAAAAGATGTTTTTCCACACTTTGATATTTATGATTTCTGGGGAGGAAGTGCCTATACTCATCAAACACCTGCTTTCTTAAACTTTTGGAATGACGAGATTTCATCTTTGGACCACACATTGGACATGAAAATTTTCCCTTTATTTGAATACCTACAAGATAACGATACAATTGGATTAAATATGTTAATATGTAGAATTGGAATTATTGCGTACAACTAGAATTCACCATAACATACCACAGAAATGTGTCAACCCTGGAGCATCATGAATTTTCCACACAAGCATTAAATTGAATTGAAATTATCTTTGTCCAATTGGTATGGAGGTTTCATACATAGTGAAACCATTCCATAACACCAACAACTCATCGATAAGAGGCACAATATATACATTCATATCTTTCACTTGGTACTTACCTAGTTGAATTAACAACATCAGATAATTATTGTGGTCATTTCTCTCCAAGACTTATAATTACATGTAGATAACTATAAAATGATAAAATACCTGGAACAATCATTGCCAACATAATGTGTTCCCTCTTTATTGACATCCATAGAGGAAGGTTATTGTTGATAACAAAAATAGGCCACACCAAGTAAAAAGATCTCATCTCTCCATACGGATTGACACTGTCTGCTGCTAGAGAAAGCCTGAGATTTTGAGGTTCTTCTTTAAAGTGTGGTCACTTTTCCTCTATGTCCATAAATGATGAACCATCCATAGGCATTTGAATAATTTCATTTTGACTCCTGCCTAATGCAAGGTAATCCATAAATTTTGTCAAGCTATTGCACCTGAATAATCGTTTCAGACGTGGAATAATGGGGATGTAACGAAGAACCTTGTGAGGCACCTTTTTTGTCATTTGATCATCTCGATATCTTTTCGTATGGCATTCAAGGAATTCTGTTGCATTTTTGTGTTCTTTATGATAAATAATACGATCTTTGGGATGAGCATATATTGCTTGATACTCCATTCCAATATGTTTCATAGTGCCACATAATTCTCGGTATGAGCGAGGGAAAACATTTGATGGTGGTAACAGAAACTCACCCATCAATATACAGCAAAAAATATAATTTGTTACTATAAAAAATCTTAATGGTACATGTTTCACCTTTTATAGACTATAATGATGTATATGAAAAACCTTAGCATATGTGACATTGCTATGTTGGATAAACCATTCATAACCTTCAAATTCACCAACAAAAATACAGAAGAGAGAAGAGTAGATTGGGAGCCTTTGTAAAGGGTCATGTTCACCTTCTCAAGTAGAGGTATATCATGGATGATGTTAATTTCATCCTCATCATAATCATCATCATCATCATCAGCATCACCAGCAGCACCAGTAACAAATGTGTCAATGATCAATGCATTCATACCATCATCTTCAAATGTGTTTTCTAGCGCATGATCATCATCTTCCATGGGATCATGATATTTGGCTTCAATACTCACACCTCCATGTTCCTCTATATTCACACCCCCATGTTCCTCTGAGATGTCATGGTCCATATCACGTACTACACTGGGGAGATCGACCTATATAAAAATGATGATAATCAAACCCCCCTCCAATGTGATAATCAAACCTCCTTCCATGGTTCATATGTATATTAATTGTGAAAAAAATATAACAAACAACTTACCAATGGATGATAATCAAACCCCCCTTCAATGTGACCATTCTCCCTACAATGTATCTTTGTTGTTTTGATTTTGATTCTTCTTGTCTTTAAGCCATTGCAACTCTTGCATGGACAATAACATTTGTCATCGTCTTCTCTTTGAAAGTTAGACAACAATCTAGCAATTGTCTCCCTATTTTGATCGAATTCCCTTGTATTATCTGACATGATCCTTAATGTGTATATCTATAAAAAAAAATTGGACATGTTGTACTTAATTTTTATATCTACACATATGCTTTTGATAGCAAATGGTCACTCTATTTGCTCGTGGTGAGAACTCTTTAGTTGTGACAAAAAATGACATATTACGGTAGGCTTTATAAATTATATGTTACTTTGTAAATTTAACTTTAGGTTTTATAACTGTATATATATTTTATTTGACTCCCCCACATTGTAATCATATCGATAGGTTGATATCGAATTCTATGTTAAGATTTACAGCATTAAATTGATCATAGTTGGAAGACTTAGACACAAGAAGAATATGAGTATAGCTAATTTTCAGAAGAATATGAATGAATGCAAACATACATAAGTGGATGAACATAAATAATGAAGGTACCATACATTGCATGAAGTAATGAAGTGTTGACCCAGGGTTGAATCCAGTATGCTCCTATATGATCCAGAACCTGCAAGGAAGGAAAAGATGGGGTTAGATCCAAAGGATCTAAGCAATGTTTGGCACCCTATTACTGATGCAAAGACAGAAAGCATGGAAGCACAGAAACTAGATCAACACTAAAAGAAGAAGTAAGTGGCTGCATTTGTGTCTCTATGAACACCTGGTGAAACACAGTTGTGACTACATCATCCCAATAGTGCAACAACAACACCAGATGTTTTTGTTCCATCTGGTGTTGTTATGTCATCATTTCCAAATGATACATCCATAGCAGTAACCCACCATGCCCATCAACACAAGGCAAACATGATCAAGCATAAGCAATGGAGGGGACATTATCAAGGTCAAATCAGAGGTCAAATTTCATGCCTTGAAATTATATATATGTACAGTTATAAAATTTTATGCCTTGAAATTTTATATATGTACAGTTATAAAATTTCATGCCTTGAAATTTTATAACATAGTTCCTTAGCATTTGATCTTCATATGGCAGCCATGACTTGAGGTAGGCATTCGAGCTTTGTCTTCTCATTAACTCAATTTCATTTTGATGGTATTTTTTGATTTAATGGCACAATATGAATGTTAATACTGGCATTGTTTACATCTTTGCATTTGGAATGCTTGATGACCTGCGAGCTTTGAGAGCTAGGGAATCATTTCTATTACCTTTAAGGCATTGTGTGAAGTGTTTGATCTCTTTTTATTTGTTTTTTTATTGATATTCACTATTTGGTACTCCCCGTTTATGATCATTTCATGAGGAAATATCTTGATGGCTCGCGAGTTGCAAGCTAGGGCATCATGCATTGTTTATGAGCTCACTGTTTGAGCACCACATGACCCTGCTACTATCATGGCACCGTGTGGAGTATTTAGGCATTTGATTTATGCTAATATTGATGCTCACTATTTTTTCCATGCCCATGAGTTGTATGCATCATTGATTGGCATTATTTTATTACTGATGTCCCTATTTGATTGGTCGGTGCTTTGTTTTTTATACACACACACACACAAACACATATATAAGAATGGAATCCTATTACTGATCCTCATCTACAATTATGCATGTGCATAGTCAAGCCATACACTTTTGAAAGAAAAACCATGCTACATGACATGTGCACTCAGAAGAATGTTGTAGAAAGGAAAGAAGATACCATGTTTCTCCTCATGAAATGATCATAAACAGGGAGTACCACATAGTGAATATCAACAGAAAAACAAATAAAGAGAGATCAAACACTTCACACAATGCCTTGAAGGTAATAGTAATGATTCCCTAGCTCTCAAAGCTCGCGGGTCATCAAGTATTCCAAATGCAAAGATGTAAACAATGCCAGTATTAAATAGTGAGCTCATAAACAATGCATGATGCCCTAGCTTGCAGCCCATAAGCCATCAAGAGATTTCCTCATGAAATGATCTTTAACTTTGGAATTCATAAAATAAGAGTTTAGATGAAATGTTCCACTAGTTTATAGACTATTCCTACGGTTGGAATGAAAGTTATGTATTTTCAGAGAAGGTATATGCACAAGTGACAAACATGAAGATTTGACCAAGCACTATGGGGAGCTTAACCCAACAACAAATGGACTTGTGATGATTTTATCACAATAGTACATCTGTTGCTAGGTAAGCTCCCAGTATTACTTAGGCAAATCTGCATGTTCATCACCTATGCATATACCTTCTCTAATCAACTCTTATATACATGTGAAGGTTATATATTTTGTATAGGTTGTGTGTGTGTGCGCGCATGTGTCCGTGTGTGTGGAACCATTTGAATAGTGAGAATAATTTGACAAACCCTATGGGACTGGACCTAAGTCTTGGGGGCTCATCATTGATGGCCTTACCTATGTTTATGCTCAGAGACTTCATATTTTGACTTCATAATCTTGAACCAGATCAATCTAGGTTCATCATAGTAAGGGTATAAAAAGAGCCTCAAAGGTTTATTTTTACCTAAATTATAAAATACATAAGAGAAACATAATTCATGTCATACATAAGGGACTGGAACTATTAATTATGAATAGTGAGAACCATTTCACTAACCCTATGAATAGATGATCCTGTTTAATTTGTGTTCATTTCATGAAAAGATACATGTAAAGGAAAAGAAATTTTTGCATCTGAAGATTACATGTATATATATGCCAAATAACTTGTATATAATATACAACGAAAGGAACTGAAAGATAAAATCATCTGGGCTCACATAGGTCGTGAGCATAGCCAACTTTCAGAAGAATATGCAAGAGTACATGCATACATAAGAGGATGAACATAAATAATAAGGGTACCAGACATTGCCTGAAGTGATGAATTTTTTACTCGTGTATGAATCTAGTGTGCTCCTGTGTGATCCAAAACCTGCAAAGAAAAGAGAGATGGGGGTTAGATTAAAAAGATCTAAGAAATGAATCGCATCCTCTTACTGATCCTCATCTACAATTATGCATGTGCATAGTCAAGCCATACACTTCTGAAAGAAAAACCATGCTACAGGACATGTGCACTTAGAAGAATGTTGTAGAAAGGAAAGAAGATTGTTTTTCCTCATGAAATGATCATAAATAGGGAGTACCACATAGTGAATATCAATAGAAAAACAAATAAAGAGAGATCAAACACTTCACACAATGCCTTGAAAGTAATAGCAACGATGCTCTAGCTCTCAAAGCTCATGGGTCATCAAGCATTCCAAATGCAAAGATGTAAACAATGCTAGTATTAAAATTCATATTGTGCCATTAAATCAACAAATGCCATCAAAATTAAATTGATTTAATGAGAAGACAAAGCTCAAATGCCTACCTCAATTCATGGTTGCCATATGAAGATCAAATGCTAAGGAACTATGTTATAAAATTTCAAGGCATGAAATTTTATAACTGTACATATATTTTCTTCGACTCTCCCACATTGTAAACTCAATGCTAAGGAGCAAAAAGTATGATGTCAAAAGGTATAAAATTTCCTGTCTTGAAATTTTACAACATAATTCCTTAGCAGTTGTCATATGAAGATCGCAAGGCTCCAAGCTTCCAAATCGAGCTCGAGCTTCACAACAGAAGAGCAGTGCAAAGTGGCAACTTTCCTATTTTACCATAGTTAGGGACCTCTTTTACCATGCTTTATGAACTTCATGTTTTTACCATGCTTTATGAGCTATATGGCTTCCAATAAATTGATTTGGACTTTTAAAGACCCTACAAATCCCTCTACCACCACACATAAAATAGATCAACCTTTTTTTGTCTACTATAAGGTGATTTATTTCAATTTTTTGTCAAATGAAGTCTTCTACATAGGGAAATTTATGGATGTATAATCATTCCTCAACCTCCAAAATGACCAAAACCAACTTGCAACCAATTTGCAAAAAAAATTCATTACAAATAAAAATATTGTCATGACAACATGACAACTTTTAAGAAACTTGTACATCTTTTCATCAAATGACCCAAAAACATCAAGAATGGTCATATATGATCACTAATAGCCAACATTCAGAAGAATATGAATGAATGCAAACATACATAAGTGGATGAACATAAATAATGAAGGTACCAGACATTGCCTGAAGTAATGAAGTGTTGACCCAGGGTTGAATCCAGTATGCTCTTGTATGATCCAGAACCTGCAATGAAGGAAAAGATGGGGTCAGATCCAAAGGATCTAAGAAATGCTTGGAACCCTATTAGTGATCCTTATCTACAATTATGCATGTGCATAGTCAAGCCATACACTTCTAAAAGGAACTATGCTACAGAACATGTGAACTCAGGAAACATGTGCATGCAGTGAGTAAATCAAGACCAAAATGGAGCAAAAAGTATGATGTCAAATGTGTTATCACGCAACAACTCATGGATTGTGAGTCAACATGGTATGTTGTTTATACAAGATCAGTAAAAGGACATCTTGATAAAATAGTATGCAAGATCATTAAGCCTAGATGACAGTGATACAATGGTTCACATCTTGAACCTCACAAGATCTTCAAGCTAGCATGCTATCAAAATAGAATGGCAGTGGTGATTCAATGCATCTACAACCTCAACAACATGGAAACATTGATCCAATAAAAACAAATGCATTACAAATGCCAAGCTCACGGTCTCAATGAAATAAACAGTGTATAAAACAATATATGGTGTACAACAGCAGCAAGCATGCAATGACATCAATAACATTGCATGATGACCAAGCTCAAATTCAAAACAGTAAGTGTATTAATGTATGATCTAATAGCAGCAACCTCATTGATCATTAGCCATTGAAAAAGGGGCTCAAATGTACTAGTGACTTATGAATTAAACGATTCTCCCTTGTTCATTTGTGCATGATTAAGTTACCTTTTTAGAGTAAGGGTCCTACTGGTCTTTATTATTTTAGAACTACTTTCAAGGGATTTAAAAACATTAGGTATGTAGTCTCATGAATAGACAGAATAGGTACTATATGGTCCCTAACAACATCTACTATAAGTTTCACAGTTTTCTGATTGTTCTCAATCCATTGTGTTTTCTCCGGATCATTCTCTGGTTCTATCTTGTTTTCTTTCACAAATGAGTCTAACTTATTTACTTTCAGAATCATCATGACTCTAAATCTTCATGATGTAAATTTATTTTCACCTTCAAGACGATCCTCAAATATTATTACACTTGACATTATGATTGTGATTTCAAGAGAGAGTATGGTTTAAGGTAATCTGATATCTTAAATTTAATCGAATCTTCCTTAAAAAGGCTCTGATACCATGTTAAATATGATTAAATTTATTTTAGATTTGATCTATTTATGGCTTTTCTATTTTCAAAATATGATTCTTACAATCATTGTACATTCTTGCAGATTATAATCAGAATATTGAACTTGATAAATATGAAGTTGATGCCAAATCAATATTAAGAAATATTGATCATGAATTTACAAGTCTGCATTTTTCTTAATAGTATTCGATCTACAAGAGAAGAACATTTATTAATTTAAATGTCTCCAATTGTGGATCGGATCTGCATCAAATATATAAGGAAGAGACACATCCCATGAGCGTACATGTCTCCACAAAGTGGAGGCATGTCCGTTCATAAGATGTCTCATGAATTGTGCCTTTTTATCTTAACTAAACACCCGATCTCTAATCAGGGTTTGTTACTTATTAAGCATAAATGCTTACCAAGTTTGATCTGTATTTATCTTGCACAAATAATTAATATCCAATCTAGAAATGATCACCGATAATGATGTTCAATCAGGATCCTATATAAAACATGATATGCCAATAATCTACATCTAATAACCTCTAAATGCAAATCGATAGTATACTTGGAATATAGTAGATCTCAATCAGCTATATAAGTGATCATCGATTTCTATAATTTATTGCAAATGATGATATGAATATATATATATATATATA
>MU226210.1:499236-538179 GCA_018584345.1 Thuja plicata
ATACAATTAAATGTGTGTGTGTGTGTGTGTGTGTGTGTGTGTGTGTGTGTGTGTGTGTGTGTGTGTGACCGAAGCTACCATATTTCAACAAGGACCTATAAAAATTTGTTAGGAATAATGAAAGTGGTTATCCAATTGTAGAGCATGGATATACGCCTCTTGATTGACTATTAATAGTGTATCTATTTGAGTCAGTTGTTAGTCTTGATTGAATACCCTTTAATACATCTACAATATGCAATTTTCACTATTTTCTAATGCATAAAAAAAATTATGTGGTAATTTTGGTTTAAATAATGAACGATTGGTAGAATTGTTTCAAGAGCAACATTAGTTTTCACTATCATCGTTTCATGTGTATCTTTTAGTTTAGTATGACAATGGTTGGGAGAAGGAGCTATGATGGGTCTACTGTTGAAGGAAAAAAGGTGTGATTTTCAATGATAGAGATGATGTAGTGACACATGCCATTGTTAGCCAGTGTTGTAATATTTATTTCTCCTAAGTCTATTGTTGTCACCTACCTATTAGGAGCAACAATCAGTGGAACAACTGGAAGATTGCATTGGGATTTCATCCCTCCTATTTTCTCCTAACATGTTGCAATAGTTTACCAATGAAATTAATTTTTGTAGGTAAGTTTGAATTTTAAAGTGTGAAGGAATTTTGGACGACCCCAAACAAATAAGAATGTTTATAGATAGTTATAGGGAAGAGAATTTTCTAAATAATAGTTCTGAACAAGAAGAATATTCATACACCAAATAAAATTTATTTTTGTCTCTCCTTGCACATTTTATTTTCTTTATTGCGACATCTTTATTTTTTAAGTTACCCAAATACACTCTTCCAAAGCTCCCTTCCCCAATTTCATAAACATTGCATGATGCCCTAGCTTGTAGCCCGCGAGCCATCAAGACATTTCCTCATGAAATGATCATAAACGGGGAGCACCACATAGTGAATATCAACAACAAAACAAATAAAGAGAGATCAAACACTTCACACAATACCTTGAAGGTAATAGCAACGATTCCCTAGTTCTCAAAGTTCGCAGTTCATCAAGCATTCCAAATGCAAAGATGTAAACAATGTCAGTATTAAACCGTGAGCTCATAAACAATGCATGATGCCCTAGCTTGCAGCCCGCGAACCATCAAGACATTTCCTCATGAAATGATCATAAATGGGGAGTACCACATAGTGAATATCAACAGAAAAACAAATAAAGAGAGATCAAACACTTCACACAATGCCTTGAAGGTAATAGCAATGATGCCCTAGCTCTCAAAGCTCGTGGGTCATAAAGCATTCCAAATGCAAAGATGTAAACAATGCCAGTATTAACATTCATATTGTGTCATTAAATCAACAAATGCCATCAAAATTAAATTGAGTTAATGAGAAGACAAACATCAAATGCCTACCTCAAGCCATGGCTGCCATATGCCAAGCTTCCAAATTGAGCTCGAGATTCATAATAGAAGAGCCCTCTTTGCACACGCAGCTTGATCTACCACAGTCAGGGTCCTCATCACGCACACAGCTCAATCACAAAAATTAGAAATGAGCCTTTCTTTTTCTTTTTTTTGTTTGTAATCACGCGGGTGTCAAAATTACGAGGGTACCGTTGCTATTACGACAACATTGGGGGCACTTGGAAAAAAAACACAAAAATCACACACATAGTAGTGTCGTCGCAAATTGGCGTCGAAATTCGACCCCAAATGTTGTAGTGTATCTTTGAAGGAAATATTCTCCATTGTAGCTAGCTTCTCTCCCATGGTGGCCAAGTAGAGGTGTTCTCAATCAAGCAAGAAGATCCTTTGTCCATCTACATGCATTCATCCATCCATTCTTCAATGCAAGAGTCTATCAAGAATAACAAAATTCAAGATCTTTAAGGAATATGCATGGATATATGCATTTGTGAAAGGCATCCTTGATTCTACTTCAAATTCCAAGATTCAAAGTCAACATTACACTACATTCAAGAAAGCATCTTCATAGACATTACAATCTCAATATCGATTTATGGAGTTATATACATTTACAAGGTAGATCTAATATTTACTTTAACATCTACATATTTTACGTTTATGCAATTTTGTTTCTATTTCAAGGTTGATTCCTAAATCGGGGTTTGACCAAAGAAAACCCCTTTCAACCCAACATTTTCTCATTTTTCTGTGTACAAGAAAAGGTGACAAACCTACCATTATAGATCTAGAAAGTACAGGACCTGAAGGACACTTTAGAACTTAGATCATTGGAAAGCACTAGGAATAGGATGGCTCAGGCGACCTCTTCTCGGGAAGTGGACGGGTCAAGTGACAGGTATTCCCTGCAATTCAGCTTCAAATTGAAACAACAAATTAGTACTGTTGTCTGGTTGTTGTTTTTTGTACTTACAAGTTCCTGTCTATTTTCTGTGAGTCTGTGTAACCCAAGATCTGTCATTTTTGCTTATTTTTTCTTCTTTATTACATCACCTAATCACATTTCCTTAAATCTAACTTATCCCAATACATTATTTGTGAAGGATCATTGACCTTCTTAGTGCTTAAATCCTACTTGAGCCTAGTGTGTCATCTTCCTTCCAATTGTGTTTTAGGAAAAAGAGGATGAATCCAATCTGTCGTGCATTGGATCCCCCTCTTTTTCTTATTGTACACTATTGTACAAGATAGTTCACCTCTATCCATTGTACAACCTACTTTAGCTTCAACAACATTATAGTTTGTATTACACAATATAGAAACATCATATATTGCACAATCTAAAAAATTTCATGCCTAATCCTTTGCAAAAATAGAAACGTACATCATTTTTTACCAACCATATTAAATATAGCTCCATTATATAATCCCTTAAACAACATTTACAAATTATATTTCCAATTATTAAGAGGGGTCCATGGGTGCTAATTGAGATTGTGCAACCTTCTACAAGTATAGAGCATTGTGTTTGTGAATGTGATTAATACTCAAAGGAAATATTATGTTTATGCAATCCACTACATGTTTGTGTAAAATCATTAGAAGTGGTACTTGTATCTCCATACCAAAAACAAAACCTTTGATACAATAACAAAAACAAGTTGAAGTGATTGAAAATTTCAAATTTTGATTTCTATAAAGAATGTTTAGGAAAATTTTGCGTAATCAAATTTGATAGAGGAAAACCTCAAAAATACAACGGCTCAAGTTAGGGTGACGAATAGTTGACAAGTAGGGTTTTGATAAGTATTTTATTCTCAAAAACTTGTAATTTTATAACACCATTATAACTAGGGATACAAATAAGATTAGTAAAATTTTATGGTTTCATCCTAACTACCAAAAATTTGGAAAAAAATATGTTGGGCAAGGTCTTTCCAGATTACAAGACACCTTAAGAGGATTAATGTCTTTACAACAAATGCTACAAGTCCTTCCTCAAAATTCTAAAAATATTCTTTCCAATAGATCATTCCAAGGGTAAGAAAAAATAAATCAAAGCCTACACCTTAAACTCTTACTTGGGAGAGTACAACAACAACAAAATCAAGAGTTTGGTTAGCAAATAAATCAGATAGGTATGAGTTAAAAGTTTTAACTTGCAATGCCAAGATAGATAAGATATAATATATGTCATACTTCAATCTTCAAGATTTCGAACCTTGTTTGGTTTGAATGGCATCCAACTATAGTAGAGATAAATGAGAATCATTTGTGTGATTCATGGATTGTTAGAATATTGTAGTTGACATTGATGAGATTAAAGAATGTGATTGATATAAAAAGTGTATGAGAGATTGTTGGGATATTTTCATTGATGTCAAAGACATATAGACAAGACTATTTGAATTATCATCACTTGATGTCAAAAGAAGACTTCCATAATGACAATTTCACTAATGGAAAATAAGGAAGATTAAAAGTTTGATTTAATTTATTTATGTTCATCCACCATCTATGTATGGCAGTGTTGAATTTAAAAGCTAGAAATTAAAATAGAAAATATTAATTAAAAGGGTCAATCCTTAAGGAAATGTTATCTCCGTGGATGGTTGACCTTACTTAGATTAATATTTATCAAAGATAGCCTACCACACTTTGGTTTCCACTCAAAAGGTATAAATCCTTAAAGGAGTTAAAACCCAAGTTATGCAATTACATATGAAACAATTATTATTTATGCAAAAACCAATGATTAAAAGAAGACAAGAAGGCAGTTAAGGCAGCGCTCCAATCATGACGATGTGCCTGTATAAATATGGATGTCTCCCTAGGTAAAGAGTAACTATTGTGAATGGAAAATCATTTTATGAAATTGTCTCCTCTCAAGTTGATATAAGAAGGAAGTTTGTGAAGTGTTGTGAGTGTGTGAAGGAAATGTATATCATTAAGAAAAGAAAACTTGAAGCATAGATATATGAAGAAAGACATTAGTGTGGGAATATTATATCTATTGTAAGAAGATTTAAAGAGGAGATAGAAGCATGTAACAATGAAGTAGATATGAGTACATAGGTTGAGGAAGAGCATTGTTCATGTGAGTTTTGTGGTAACCTCAACATGTAGGATAGGATACAAGGTATTCAATCCTCTCTTTTACAAGGAAGCTTTAAATGCTAAACAATGTAAATGATTGTGTGATTAAGTAAATCAACCCCAAGTTTAACACTACGTACTTGCAAATTTTGTTTTGGACACAACTCTATTTTTATGATGTGATTTGTTGATAATCACTTGGGGACTTATGTTAGCCTTTTGTGGAGGATCTATCATCTTTCTAAATACGAAGGATATGGTCATTTTAGTGCATTAACTACTTCTAACAAAGATTTGAAAAAAGTGCAAATGAGATGTGAGTTTAGAAATCTGAGCTACTTCTACTCCTAACTTTACTAATACCAGAAACTATTGATGTTGTGGTGAAACTAAACTAGTCCTTGCTTTGCTAAATCAACTACACTAAGGAGGGTGATATTTTTTAAGGGTACATGTATGATTTTGCTAATTACTCATGTTTTTCAAATCCATAGACTATGAAAATCAATGAACATCAAGCAGTTGAAGTGAAGTGCTTGCAATGGGGTTCAGACCAACCTTGCGCTTTTACTTACAATCAACAAGTACCAAAAGGTATAAACACAAGTTTCACCATGATTCAACAACAACAATATATTTCATTATCTATTTAACTTAAACAACTTTAAATTCTACCCAACTTAACAACATTTAACTAAAGTGAGAAATGTGGAAACCATGCAATGCTCCAAAAATTCAGCATGAAAACAACAATGAATTAGGAATAATTTGGAAGTATTTTGGAAATAATTTCTTCAAGTCTCCATTAGAAATGATTTGAGAAAGCCTTATATAGAGGCCTCAAGTACATTGAATGGCTCAAATTGATCCAAGATCAACGACCAAGATTATTCCAAACAACCCTAATTAGGGTTTTCCCTAACTACTGCTTACAAGCATTAAATGTTGATCAATGAGAAAATTGCATTTCTTTTGAATACATATCATATTGAGGATGGACCAAATAGAAAATTCAGTAGGGGGAAAACATTAAATGCATTCCTCATCCCATTTGGAATAACTTGATTGAATGATCTTGGACATGTGGTGTGGGAATCCTATGATTGGTTGGAGATGAGTGGTCCACCTCAAAACTCAGTGGTCCACCTTAAAAATCTTATCTTGTTTCAACTCCAATTCCTCATCCTCATTGTTTTGGAAATCTTCCCATTAACATGTCCTCGAAATTGCTTGTACTTGAAATATTTCTTATCTTGATGTCTTGGCCTTGATCTTTCTTCATGACTTTGAACTTGAACTTGATTTTCATCTTGACTTTCTTCAATCCATGAGATGTTTATAATTTCAATTCGATCATCACTCCTAGTTGAGGTTTCCAACAAATTTGGATGTACAAAATTGATCATCATATCAATAATGACTTCTTTATGTGACATTAAATCATTTCACAAGGCAAAGTGTAAACAAGGCATCCCATAATCTTTGCCCTTGTAGGATATTGTACTTGCACCTCCATTTTTCATCTTGATTTCCAACGTCAAACCTTCTTGCTAGCTTGATGAATGACTTGCAAACACCTTGTTGATGCTCTCATGTCAATCCTAGTGTTGGAATCATCTTGGCACATGAAGAGGCTTGACCTTGAATATTCTCTTGATTTTCATCTCCATGTTTATGTTGGATCTCCTTCGTGTTAATCTTGGAATCCCTTGTAGTTGTAATGGTTCATCCTTGTCCTTGAACTCGTCTTCTTCATTTCCTTGTAAAACAAGAAAATAATTGAATTAGAAGTAAAATTATTGAAAAAGGATAATTATTAGCAATCTTAATTAGAATTTTGAAATAAATTACCTTATGAATAATCTTGCATATGATTCACAATCTTTCAACCTCTTGCATCTTATGGAGTTAGTTTATGATTTCCAACCTAGATTTCAATTTTCTTGGTTTGCAACATCTAATTTTTCTTGAAAACACCTAACAAACTTCTTGATTTCAATAGAACTTCACCACTACATAATAAAGTTCATAATCAAGTTCATACTCAAACCTGATTGAAAATGTTTAAAATCCCGAGTTGTTAAAGTCTTAAGGTCTACAAGAATTTTCCTTTATCAACCTACAATGGGGAAGCTAAAAGATCTTTCTCACCTTCAACTCTTGATTTATCAATCTCCAGCAAACTTATCTTTGTTGAATGGAAAACTTGATATATTTCCAACCTCTATCCTTTGATTTTTGCACTTCTAAGGCCTACGCTACTCTTTTATTTAGTGTTCAAATTGTATTGTTTGAAATGGAGGCTTTCACATTTCCTTTATATGCTTCACACCCCTAAGGTCATGTCTTATTGCATGGGGCCCACTCGATTAAGGAGTCATTAGAATTAATTTTTAATTGATCTCTATTAAGGTCGACCTTGCTTGAAGATTTCAAATGATTTTAAATTAGATTGCAATTTATTTCCCTCTCTTAGCCAACCTGATTGAGGGATTTTCTTTTTACTTCTCTTCCGTAAGTGGTCGACTTGCTTTGGTTTCAATGAGTTTGCAATTCAATTTGTTTGTGATTTGCTTCATTATGGATCAGAAATCACAAAGGATTCAAAAATAAATTCCAAGGGTGGTCGAGATTCTGACCCCCTTTGGAATTTTTACCATAAGAGGTCAGAATTCCAACCTCTTGGAAATTTTGATGAAGTGATCTTGCATGTTTGTGTTTTTTTTCAAGAAAATCAATTAAACTTCAGTTTTCCAATCCAGATTTTTTTCCTTTGGCAAATTGAATTCTCCTCTTTTGTTCGGTTTTTATCTTAGAGAAATCAGATTTCACATAGATTTCATGGATCTCTAACCTCAAGTGCTTGGATTCTCCATTAAATCACACAGATTTTTCATTGGCAGATTGAATTTTTATCAGTTTCTTTAAGATCATATGGGTTTCTCATCTCAAAGGTTTAGATCCTTGTTTTAAAGCTTGAAAACACATTGCAAGCTTCTCAAATTAAATCAAATTTCCTATTGGCATTTAAATTCCCTCTCATCACTCATTAACCGACATTTTGCATTTTGTATTTGTTAGTTCTTACTGTGCGGAAATTAGGGGTAGGTTGGAAATTAATTCCAAGGGATGTCGAAAATCCAACCGCCATTGGAATTTTGTTCCAATGGAGGTCATAAATCCAACCTCTCTTTGAATTTTCCAAAAGGATCATTTCAAAAATTGCATGAGTGTTGGACTTTTTGGTATGTTTTGCCCAAACCTTATCATGAAAGGTTCAAATTTCATCATGTTTATTGGGATTTCCTTCTTCCAAATGCAGATCAGATTTCATTTTGACTTAACTTTGTTTCAATGTTTGTCAAGGACTTGCTTGTTTCCTCGCCATGCTCCCTGAAGGTATGATGCTTGGGATCAAAAATGCTTGGAAATTCCTCAACCACCCCTAGATTTTCTCCTTGTTCCAAGATTTTCCACTCCTCGTTCTGATCAGATTTTAGCATGAGATTGGGAATTTGTTCCAAGCAAGGTCAAAATTTTGACCATGCTTGGTATTTTATACCAAGTCAGGTCGGAATTCTGACCTGACATGGAATTTCCATGTTGGTTTCACAAATGTTGTTGTGTTATCAATTTCAGCATAGAACAATCAAATTTAACGATGGTTTTGCTTGGTTTTGTCTCAACATCCATGTTTCAAATTACGATTTCAATCACTTCAATCAGAATTCATCATTCAAATCCAAATCCCCATCCTTGATCGAGATTTGCACAAGTGTTGTTTGAAGGCTGTGAATTTGTCATGCCAATGTTGAAATTGAAACAACACGTGATTTTCTTCAAACAATATCATCTATTTTCACAGCAGAGTTTTGACAAGGTTTTGGATTTCGCAAGTGCAAGTGAATTGCATTCAAGATGCAAATTGGGATTTCACTCTTTACGATTGAAACCACTAACTCAGTCCTAGATTCGAACTTGCAACTAAGTATTGACTTGTAACCTCTACGATCTTGTGCAAACTTGACTTACCATTCTTGAGACTTGAAAATCGCTACCAAACCTAAACTACACAAATAAAGTACTCACCTATCAAGCAAAAAGAGGGGTCCCCATTTGCAATGGGGCAATGGTATGAAAAGGTCACAAGAAATACAATAGTAGATTGATGGATAACGAGCAGATTTTTCAAGGGGTATATATGCAAATTGGAGAAGAAAAGTATTAGAAAATAATTGCATTAAATTTATGAAAAAAATGTAATGGAATTTTATTCAGATTTAGAGTAGAGCAGGCTTATTATAGCAGATATATGAATATATTACGAGCAGATTTGAAAGGAAGAATATGTAAATTTTAAAGAGGAGAACATGTGGGGTATGATTAGATAATGAAGTATCATTTATAAGCCAGATTTGATGAAGAAGATACAAGTGTGAGAGATATATGAACAGTAGATCAAATTGACTCTCATATGTGGAAGGAGCAACATTTAAAAAGGTGGAACTTTGATTTTTGAAGTTGGGGCTATCGAAAGGAGATATTGGTGTCTCTTTCTAAGTTGGTGCTTAGTTGTGAGGGTTGGTGCATAGGGGATTGGTGTCTCTTGTGGGTTGGTATCAACAAATTTTGTAAAGAAGTTTTATGTAAGCATTATTTTTCCATCTATTTCTCTTGTAAAGAATTCCACATAAATCGCATCTTCTTCTTGTATTGCATAATTGTTAAATACCGAGCGAATGATATTGTGCAATTGATGTTATTGTGGTTGTAAGTTGAAAAGGTAAAGGATTGTCTTATACTATTTCACAACCCCCCCCCCCCCCCCCCCCCAACATGCACACCCTAGTCCTCCCCACCTTACCCCACCCCACCCCTCCCCTTTTAGTATAAGTTGTGCTCATCATGGATTAAGCAACTTGAATCATCTACACAATTTTGTTAATCCAAAATACCCTTGATTTGATCATTAATATAAAATCCAGTTAAAAGTAGTCAAACACAAGCATAAAATTTTTTTGGTTGTTCTAAACTAATATAAGATACATATCACCAATTCAAAGGTAGTGACATTGTAAACTAAGGGGAATAAATAATTGAAAAAAGAATACCTACCCACAAAGTAATGACATTGTATAATGGATTTGGCAAGTTGCTTGGTGTTATGAGTGGTTAGTATTACAATATTGATGCAATACCATATGATTGGCTTGAATGGGGGGGGAATTTTAAAATTGGTGAGAATTGTTCAATCGGATCCATAAATTTGTTACCTTAAAACAATCGATTGTAAATGTCTGAGCACACTATCAAACTATTTGTTGATATAGTCCATATATAAGTAGCACTCAATGCCTACCTTTTATCAAATACATCCTATGGAAGCTTATTCGTCTATTCCCAAATGGACATGAAAAGGTGCATAGTTCAGAGATATTAAGGGCCAGGAAGAAGATACAAAGAACAAAAAAAGTACCACCAAGAAACACAGAAAGGTGGTCAAGAACAACCTTAGAGGAGGAGGCTGTAAACAGGTAGGAAAAAGGTACTAAGGTGGACGAGGAACTTAAGGAGGTAGAGGACAACCTGGCACTTGCTCGTTCCTTTGTTGCCCCAACATCTATTCATTTTCTCTCATATAAGCTCGCCACAGAATAAAGTTATTAGATCAACTAGGTGCTACTATGGACACACTTTATATTTCTCCAGTGATCCCTACCTGCTTCTTACCATCATTTTTTCCTATAAAAAGGTCTACAACAAGTCCACAGTATGTCCAAGAACTATATTAGGACCACTCTCAAAGGAGGGCTTACCTCCTCCACTACACCTATGGACACACTCTGGACCAAATAATTCTTCGCATCCCTCAAGAGAGCCCTTTTCAATGCAACTCCCTCATCTACCAATCCAAGAACAAGAATTGCACCACTCCCATAAAGGGTTTACCTCCACCACATCTCTCTACATACTCTACACCAGATAATTCTTCTCACTGCCTAAGAGGGTCTTTTTAATTCAACTCCCTCAATCTAACCTTATGAATCCCTTAGGCACTTTGTATGGGGTCGATGTCCCAAAACATGCTCTTTGTAAACAAGAAAGTCCAAAATACAGACTTTTCACATTTTCAACTCTATAGGGCCCGTTTGGCAGCAGGAATTGGACCGGAATTGCCATTATCTAATTCAGGATAATGCCAAATTCCAGGTCCTTGGAAAAAAATGGAATTGGAATTCTGAAATTCTCATTTTGCCCCCAAAATGGGAATATCATCTTCCACCTAAATAAGTGGAATTGGAATTTCAAATTCCAATTCCAATTTTTACAAAAGCAAATTTAATATTTCATGGGATCCGTGACTATAAAGATGTATATTATATTGCTATAAGGATGTATATATACACGTGTGTATATATACACACGTGTATGTGTGTATATACACATATGTGTGTGTATATACATACATGTATGTGTGTATATATACACATGTATGGTGTGTATGTGTGTATATACATGTGTATATGTCTATATATATACACATGTATGGTGTGTGTATATATATACACGTGGTTATATGTGTATACATGGATACACACTTGTATGTGTATATGTATGGTGTGTATATGTGTGTATATATACACACATGTATGTGTGTATATATACATAAATGTGTATATATATATGTATACACATGTGTGTATATATTTACACGTGTGTATATGTGTATACATGGATACACATTTGTATGTGTATATACACGTGTGTATACACACATGTATGTGTGTATAAACACACGTGTGTATGTGTGTATGTGTACACAGATGTGTGTATATGTGTGTATGTGTGTATACACACACGTGTATGTGTGTATATGTGTTTACATGTGTGTATATATACACATGTATACACATATACACGTGTATATATATACACATGTATATATACATGTGTATATGCACACACATGTATGTATGTATATATACACATGTGTGCGTGTGTGTATATATACACACCATATTCAAAGAAATTAAAAAATAAAGAATTAAAATTCCTTATGCATCTTCTCGTTCATCTTCCGGGTGAACCAAACGGGTCAGACCATATTCCGGATTTCATTTTGAGGATAAGCATCTTCCTGAATATGCAGCACCTTCCTGAATTGACCATATCCAGGATATAGTATTCCAGTACCCAAACGGGCCAGGAGGCAATATGTATTAAGAAGTGTGTAGAAGAAGAGTGCCACTTGGACTTTGTAAGAATTTTCACGAACTGAATTGGCCAAGGGACAATAATTTGGAAATTTTAAAGCAGTGGATGTCAATCAAAACTCACCCTGTTGTTTTTGTTTTAGCTATTTGAAGTGGGAAATGGCTTTTTTGAAGACTAGGGTGGCCAAGATTCTAACAAAGGTAGCATATCCAAGGGAAGCTTCATAAGGTTGTCAATGTGGTTAAGATCTCCTAAGAATGAGTAATCATTGTAACATGTTACATACCACTTACAGCAACGTACAAAAGAGGTCTACAAACTCATCTTGTAGCAATTAGTCAAAACCCACTCGAGCAACTTTTTAGGATTAACTATATTCAATGTACACAAACATGTCTTCCTCCCTAGCTCTCATATGCAATTGTTCTAATATGTTCATAGACTCATTGGATGGTACATTGACTTTTTCTTTTGGAGGAATAATGTAGCAATGATATTTATGTTATGTTTAGAATGTAATGTTGACTAACAATTTTATTTTAGTTAGCAAAAGGCGGTGTAATTTATCAAAAGATGTACAAACAATTAAATCCAATGGTCAAGACCTAACTGTCAATCATTGTTCCCTTTAAAAGTACTTCCACAATGAAGCGGGATCAATTTATACAAGGACTGTGTCCTGGTTACTTTCTTATTGGACACTACCTTTAAAATAAAACATAAATTGTTAAGTCTTGTGCATACAAGCTTGGTATGACTTGTTATTCTTATCTTGCAGTACAAATGCTTGTATTGGTTGTTTACTTTCAGCAATTAATAACTATATCACCTAAATGTAATTAGTGCTAGATGGAACATCTAGGCGTATGTGAAAAGGGGACATGGAAACTACTACTTATGAAAGAAGGGTCTTGAAGATTGACTTTATATCACCTCCAAGCTGGTTTCAAGAAACTTGTATCACACAAAATGCACCACGGAAATGCCCAATACATAATAAACAAAGAGTCGAAAGGCTTCACAATGAATTGTTCGTAGGGTAATATTTGTGTAAGTTTTTTTCAAATGGGATAGGAAGCCAAGCGCAAATGATTGTGAGGAAAACTTCATGATTAAATGCACTTTAACTGAAATAGTAATGAGAGAGGCGCCTTATCAAGGAGCCTTGCTTAATAGATGCAAGTCTTGACATTGTTGATTGATTTTATCCAATGATTTACATCACCATTTCAATTCCAACTATCCACACTTGTGAGCATCACTAGATATGATGAGTGAAGCATTCAAAGCTTAAGATAAGGATCCTGGGGAAACCACACTATTCAAAAGATGGGTTGTTAATTTAATTTTAACACGCAGATGATTCCCTATTGGTGGTCCAGAACTCCATAATGGCTATTTGTAGATTTGTTTGCAACTTTGCTTACCACCATATTCTTTCTAGAATGCAATTTTCAGAAGTTTGCTTGCCCTATATTTCATCAAATTTTGGTCTCTCCCTAATTCTGTGAGATGTTTTCTTAGCAACAATGACCACATAGGATGTCACCCCTACGCACAGTAGATCATGGAAAATTCTGCATCAATATTTACTTATGCATTGTGATCTACACCTTGTTGCTGTTTTCACAATAAATGAAAGAAAATATGACTTTTTAACGTAAGTTGCGTAAAACGATGTGCTCACACCTTAGAAATAGAATATAATACAAGCAAAAGACTCCAAACTCACCAAATAATACTTTCTAGAATGCAATCTTCAGAACTGTGCTTCCCCAATTTTTCATCAAATTTTGGTCTTTCCCTACTTAACTGGGAGAGATGTTGTTACCCGCTGGGGTAACCTAGTTTACTGATGCATAGACGTTGTACGGAAATGCAAATACATAAGACAGATCAGAGAATACCAGAATCTTTATTAATCATTCTTAACTTGAGAACATTTACAATAGTCACTCTCTCATATATATCTCTCCGAAGAGAAAGTACATTGCTTATATAAAACCCGAAGGGGTATGACCAAACACCACCACCAATTCCCAACCGCCGTCCGGTAGTAACTAAGTATCGTCGGCTACACATAATATAACTAACACAGCATAAAGTAAGTAGTACGGCTAACAAATGTTTTCTTAGCAACAATGACGTCAAAGAATTTTCAGTGAGCTTATGAGGTCTAATACTTTTGTTTACTTATGCATTGTTATCTACCCCCTGTTGCTGTTTTAACTTTGAATGAAAAGAAAATGTGACTTTCTAACTGCAAATAAAACTTACTTCAAATAATTCAATTCTTGATTTCCTTAATATATATATATATTGAAATTTACTCAATAAAATAATGTTCGCTAGGAAACAATACAAATGTAATCTTGTTGAAAACTAAGGAATATAATGAAAGCTAATAACTTTAATCGTAAGGAATCAAACAATTTTATTTTTTTTAAATCTGACTATAAATCAAAATTCTCTGGAATTCAAACAATGCTTGTCACCTTTACAACATTCTTATAGAAAGAGCAAGACATAATTGATCGGGAAACAAGCTAATTTTGTCTGTGTGGTCCCTTTGAATTGCATTTTTAAATAAACATAACTTGAACTTCTTCTGAGCCAGTAGTTCAATACCCACATGAAATATAACATTAAAGTGGAGATCATTATAACTCCAGATGAAGCTAAGCGATATGTCTGTACTCCAAGTAATCTTGCCAACTACTAGAGAGACTCTAAATGAAAGAAACTGCCAAAAGCAACACACATACTGGCATCTTTGACGGCATTGCTCACATGGTACAGCAATAAGACTGTAAATTAAACACAGGTTAAACTTGAAAAAATATCTAATTGGTATGAAATTCAAGATTTATATCTCATTATTTCGTTACATGAAGTGCCAAAATTGATGCCTTCAAATTTTCTTTTCTTCTTGAGTACCTTACCAGTGCACTTTTAAGTGGCATGTAAGGCATGACCTCCTTTAACTTTTCTTGTCAAATTTTGTTAGGAACCACAACTACCTCTGTCAGCCTACAGAATACATCCTTGAATTTTCAAATTGTGTTCGAGAATATATTTTCCAATCAAAGTTTTCACCAAATTCCAGAACATTAGTATGAAACTTAACAAGTGATAACCTGTGACCAACAGATATGTAGGTGTTTATCTTTCTCTCTAAGAAAGAATACAACCGAGACTCATTTGCTAAATCCAAAGCACTAGTAGCTTCATCCAAGAAAGCCATCTTTGGTTCATGCAGGAGCAACCTAGCAAATGCTAATCGCTGTTGCTCCCCAGCACTGAGTATGTCTGCCCAATCACAACAAACACCAAAGCCCCCTGTTCTTCCAGGAAGATCAGCCAATGAAACATCATTAAGGAAGCTTGACAGCTTTTCATTGCTAAGATTTGAAGAGCATTTATCGGACACTGGAAAGAGTAATTGATCCCTTAGTGTACCAAGTGTCATGTATGGCTTTTGTGGAAGGAAAAAGGTATCCTTTTGGGGTGGTCCTTGAATCATGCCTCCACCCCTGTTCCACAGTCCTGATATAGCTCGTAACAAGGAAGATTTGCCACATCCTGAAGGGCCTATAATCAGCAATGATTCTCCTTGTGTGAGTGAGAAACTCAAATCCTTGATAAGTAAAGTTTTTAAGTTGGGAGTTGTCACATATAGTCCCATGGTAATTAAATCACGTCCCACTTCTCGTGATATAACACCTGTGCAAGAAATATAGAATGAGTCTATAGTTGGAAGGAAGCTCACAAAATGAAAATACTTTATAAATAATTATTTAAAATCCCTAAAGAAAAGAAAACATACCAGTGGGAACCTTCTCAATTAGAGGTTTTAATTCAGAAGATACCCGCAGTATCTCTGTATTTTTCTGTGAGTAGAGATCAAATTTACCAAGTTGATTACCCAGAGCTCTATGAAGTGCATCTAAACGCTCTGTTTGTGCTGCAAGACCACTGCAAAATTCATAGGTTAAACCCTGACAGATGGAGACAATAACTAAAAATGAACATCTTAAAAAGCATACTTCCTATCCCATCATTATTTCCAACTTATTTCCATATCTTGATAAAGTCCAATTCTTGATTGTACGTTAGGATGGATGATCATTATACAACAGCCAGTTATTTCTGTCACATGAATGTCTAGAGATAAATGCATGGAAGATTTTTGCCGTGACTCAAATAAATTAGTAAAATTTTGATTTGTTATTAGAATTTCCCACTTAACTAACCTTTGAAATAAATCACTCAGGCAAATCTCATGAATGCTCGATTGATGGATCTGTGACTTCTAAATTGTTTTTTGATGTATGGCTTCAAAGTTCAACTGATAATGTAGACAGATTATTATATTGTTAATGATGCATTTGTAGCCAGGAAACAAGCAACGCATTCTGTATCAACTCCAAACCTCATGTAACCAAAAATGTTGTAGGAAACTATCTGAAGGAAATTTTCGTTCCAAAATGAGATCATGAGGAACTCAGATCAGTCAGCTCAAATAAAAATTGGTTTTTTATTGGGATAGTCTTACATTGGTAAGAATTGTTAGACAAGGGTGACTTATAAAACATTACGGACTCTTGGTGAGGAAAGAAGCCAGAGGGTGAAAAGCCCAAAGCAATGAATTACATTCACCATTCCTCCCACGAACCAAATCCCAGGGAGTCTCCGTGCCACAATATTTTAAATTGTAAGAATCTAGATGTGTTGTGTAGAAGCAATGTTGGCGAGTCTATAATTATGAAAAAAAATAAAAGAACTAAAACAAAATAGCTGTATTAATCTATGAATTTTGTACATGGCATACTCTTTAGAGACATTTGATTATCTATCCTCTAGTTGTCTATGCTATGATCTCTGCTTACTTTGTCTATCAAAAATAAAACTACAAATGCATATAATACATTTAAGGTCAGTACATCAAGAACGGTTTAAAAAAAGGTAGTGTTTCAATAACTGTCGATGGTTCACTTTCCAATGGATGTGACAATTCATCTCCCAAGTAGATGTTGTATGGAAAGGTCCATTGCTGTATTGCAAGCTTTAAAAGCACAGTCTAGCATGGCATGGCATGGCATGAAGGCTCATCTTGGCATGTGAGTCAAACAAAAACTTCTTATCACAACTCATTCCAAACCAAGGACCAACAATAGAACTCTAATATTTGGTTAAAATATTTTCCTGGTTTGTGTTCCTAGGTTCCATCTATCATTTTAAATCTGTGTGGTTCTTAAGTTTTCAGTTTTATTCTGCAAAGGCAAGCACATTTGAATCTCTGTTATAATGTATTTCTCTGGTTTTGTTTCTTAGGTTTATTTTTATGGTTTCATTTTCTATTATTTTCTCAGTTTCCTTTATTTCCTCGACTTAATCATTTTTCTATTGTTCTCTCAGTTTGCTTTATTTCCTCGACTTAATCTCTATTTAAATTTGTTGAGCTGCTGCTCATGGATCAGATATGACTTGAACCTGGGACCTTCCATTTTCTGCTGGAGTACTCTACAGTGGAAGTATTGGCCCCTCTGTGGCTATTCCATCATTGGTCCAGGTGTGTGGCTTATTTCCAACATCCACCCATAAGCCACACTGCAAGTGCTTGGAGTTCCTAGCCTGCCTTGTTGCTCATGAACCAGCTAAGATTGAAGTGATTGGCACTGGTGAGATAGAGTTAGTATTGGAATACACAGAGAATTATCAGACCCCAAAGTTGAAGTTCAAATCTAATGAGGCAATTCTTCATGGCCTTTCCAGCGAGGGTCCTATGACAGTTACCACCAAGAGGATGGAGAGCTTTTGTAGAGACCAAGTGGCTTGGGCAGCATAATGCTTGATTACATATACATGGCCACCCAAGGATGAGAGGTCCTACCTTGCTGATATTCAATCCATCTTTGTTAAACAAAGCAAGGCGTTCAACGAAATTCCTCCTGGTTTACCCCTGGATAGGGATTTTCAGCATGTGGTTGAGCTTGAGGAAGGACTGAAACCTATCATCACTACTCCTTATCGGCACCCTAGGAGATACAAGGAGATTGACAAGTCAATTAAGGAGCTATTGGGCATAGGACACATACAACCTAGTTCCAACCCATTTGCATCATTTGTGGTGTTGGTTTAGAATAAAGATGCGAGTACAAAAATGTGCATTGATTATAGTCAACAAAAAGACAATCAAGAATCGCTACCTCACAACCAGGATCGATGAGTTGATAGATGAACTTCATGGTGCAGTGTACTTCTCCAAGATTGGCTTACGATCAAGGTATCATCAAATAAGGGTTAGAGATGAGGATGTGCACAAAATAGCTTTCAAGTGCCACCATGGGCATTACGAGTTCTTGGCCATGCTATTTGGGTTGACCACTGCACTTGCCACCTTTCAGTCTTGCATGCATCAGGTATTAATTTTACAATTGAGGAAATATGTGCTAGTATTCTTTAATAACATCTTAATTTTCAATAAAACATGGGAGGATCACTTGAGGCACATAGATGAGGTCCTTGGCATACTTGAGCAGCATTCATTCTATGACAAGGTTTCTAAATGTGAGTTTGGTTTGACTGAAATAATATATTTAGGATCTAAGATTTGTGCCCAAGGGATTAGCTTGGATGAGGAAAAGATCAAGGCAATTTAGGATTGGCCTAGACCAAGAAATTTGTCACATTTGAGGGGATTTGCAGGTCTTTGTAGCTATTAGCAAAGATTTGTGAAGGGGTTCTCACACCTTGCAGCCCCATTCACGGATTTAATGAAGAAAGGGGCCTTCTCTTGAAGCCCTTTGGCATAGAGATATTTCGACAAGCTCAAGGAGGTAATGAATTCATGTCATGTTTTGGCTATTCCAGAATTCTCACTTTTGTTTTAGAATGTGATGCTTCAAGAGAGGGGATGGGAGCAATCGTGATGTAGAATAGACATCCCATACCATAAGAGAGTATGAAGCTCAAGGAGACAAAGAAGAGCTTCTCAATTTATGACAAGGAGATGTTAGCCATCATGTATGCATTGACCAAAATCAGGCGATACATGGTTTGTGATATGTTTATGGTAAAAAAGGATTACAACAGCATGAAATTCCCTAAGTTACCGGTTTGGGTACATGCACGGGAATCCAGTACGTGAATACGTGGAAAACAAAATTGGGGTTTGGGTACGTATGGGAACGTGTGTGTGTGTGTGTATACAAAAAAATTCAAGAAATATACAGATTTGTAAAACTAAATCATTTGATAGTATGATACTTCATCATTGATCAATGCCAAATGCCAAAGATAAATACTAAATAGTAAATGCCAATTGATAGTTCAAAAATACTCAAATAAGCCATATCATATATGTCTAGGTTCACGATTCAAATAGTGAAAATCATTATAATTACAAAATTGACAATAAAAATGGTATTGTCTTCAATCTTCATTGTTCAATGTAGTTCATCAATCGTCAAAAGGATATATCAAAAAAATCATCATCTATTGAATTTTCAGCTGCTGCAAGTTCAAGATCATTTGAACCCAAAGCAGTTACACTCGCACTAGATGCACCATGTGTAGGTATGTCATCAACATCATCATCATCCATGGTGACTCTAGCAAGATCCTCAACAGTTGTGTTACATCCTTTCCTTGTGTACCCTTTTAAAATAACTATTTTATGTGAAGTGTGATGTTAGACAATTAAGTGATTTTCATTTATTTGAATTAATAAATTATGATTATGATGATTTGAATTTACGTATGTGGAATAATGGGAAAGAATTATAATGGATTTCATTATAGATGACCAATGAAAATTAAATTTCTATAAATAGTTTATAAATATAATTTTTACAATAATGATGGGAACTAATTCTTCCTTGTCAACGGATGCAAGAGGAGATACATCTCACGCGCGGGGGAAGAGTATCATCAGTGTAAGGGGATGTGAACACACGCTGAAGGTCGGAAATGCCATCTGAGCAAGAACCATAACTGTTTAACCGGTCATCAAGTTTGGGAGGGGTGATTGCCTTAGATATGTCTAGGAGATTACCTCTTCTCTTCTAGTGTTAAGTTAGAATCTCGGCTTTATAATTAAATTAATTGCTTTGGATCCCTCTTGTTGATTTTAAGGAACAACCATGGTGACCTCTTCATTGATTTTCTTCAAGCTATGCATTGTGATGTTTTTTATATTATATTTATATTTACATATATGTGTGTGTGTATGAGAGAGAATATATATATAACATAAATAATGTGTGTATAGATATAAATAGATGTATATGCGTATGTCAATGATCATTAAAAAGTACCTATATCAACTACATAACCATACATAGATCCATGCATATAGTCATGTTCTAAGACGACAAAGTGGATGACCAACAATAGTTGAGTATTAAAGTACGTAAGTGAAAGTTGGCACTAAGTTCCTCACACGTATATGCCTAGTTATACACACACATAAAATAAATATTTGGGCATATGTTATATGTATATATTTATAAATATATAAATCTCATGTTGTTCCTAGAGCACGTGTGACTTGATATTTGCATGATAATTGTTTCATTTATTCCAACCCAAGGAATATGTGAATCTTGGGGATGTTTGTGGAAGTTGCAAGAGTAACTCCTCTTGCCAACACAGGCATGGAGTTACTCTTGAGACCTTCGAGTGACTTCTTTTCTTACAAGTTCGATTCTTTTGGGGGGGCATTCTTTTGCTTGGCGTGAACTTGGCTGCTGGCTTTCAGCTCGGCATTCTTTTACTCTACAAGGGGGCTTTCGGTGTTTTGTCTTTGGGGAGGGTGTGGGGGGGGGGGGAATAAGAGACATGCTTCACTGGGAATATTGCGCCAAGTCCTTTGAGTCCACTTGTATATTCTCATGNGGGGGGGGGGGGGGGGAATAAGAGACATGCTTCACTGGGAATATTGCGCCAAGTCCTTTGAGTCCACTTGTATATTCTCATGCAAGATCTTTCCCTGCATCTGTTAAGTCGTATTTTTATAACTATTGTAGACAACATTTATTTATAAGTGAAAATCATCGATCTCTTGCAAGCTTGCAAGAGGAATGGTAGTTGTATTTACCTATTTACATATATTGCATTGGTTTAATATGCATCATATATGTTCTGATCTTTCTTCACTATGTTTCTTGATTAATCAATCAAATCTTTGATGCCTCGGTAATGCATTAGGCTCATGGCCATATATCAAATATATGATATTGTTCTGATCAGATAATCATGATATAGATATATTTTCTGTGCATTTTTAGAGCAATATGTTGTCATGTATGGAAAGAATATATGTTCAACTTTGCAATGGTCAAGCATTCATGTTAGATTGAGCATTCGAGAGGAGATGAATAATGTTGTGCATGCATATTGAATGTAGAGATCATATAAAATGAAATATACATTTTTTTTGTTAAAGATCTTGTAGGAGGCCTTTGTCATTGTGCATTAGGAACGACACAGTCAACATGACAAAGTAATAAAGTTTTTCAGAATATTGAACCATCTCTGCTGCTCAATCATTGTGATTTATGGGTTGAACGTACATCCAATTTAATTAATTACTCTCATCTTGCATTAGGTTAGAAGCAAGTCTTGACTTTATGTTCCTCGAAATACCCTTGGGAAATTCTATTTCAGTAGTCATGGTGCTGCTTCCATCAAGGATTTTCCTTAATCTTCAGACTAGCAAAGATTGTATGTTATAGACAGCGGGGCTAGTATGCGTCATGATTTGATTAAGAAGTTGATTGAATCAACCGGAGGGATTGCAATCGAGTGGTCAATTATCTATTCTGATCTATAAAAGGAACTTAATCTACTAAGTGAAAGGAGTCACCGTGAATCTGATCTAATATCATTAAATGAGAAAACAATCTTGAATCAGTAATCACCCTGAATTTATATCCTTGGTCAGCCCGGATATATTAAGGATTAACAAATCCGTTAATAGAGATTGTTATGTAAGAGTTCCTCGAACTTGTTATATGAATATGATGGTGTTACTGCATTTCAAGTATGAATCCATGCAATGATAGGAACTTTGTATTACAAATGTGTATCCATGACTCTTTTTGAATCTGTAATTCTATTATGATCTGTATATCTTTTGAGAAATTGTCACTAAGATATGAATCTATATGTCTTCATGAAACTGTTTTCTGAAATGGAGCCTTTCGAACATGATATGAATCTAAAATGTCCCTAACGGATGTTTTCCCCAAAGTTCCTCAAATATATCTCATGCAGATTTAAACATAAAATTTCATGCAATAAACATATTGATTCTACGGAAATAAACCAGCAATATGATCCAATAAAACCCTCAGCAAATGTTATTGCATTGTACAATAGCAATACAACAACAATGGAATTACAAACAATCCAACTTGAAATACAGTATGCAATAGTAAGATCGGGTGACAAGAACATGGAAGTGCAATGGTGAACTCCGTCGCGAATCCACCTCAAAGATGAACTGGGTTTTCGTCCAATCCACCGAGAAATCCTGAAGGTTTCCGTCCTCAAGTTTCAGAATCGAAAGCTGGAAACTCCTTGCATTCTCCAAGAGAAAATGAATTCATAAAACTAAGCATATCTCAAATGAGTCTCCATTCCTTCTTTTAAAGCAACATCTGTGACTCTTTAGTTTCCCTTCTCTGTCTTTTCATATTCCCACTTTATGTCACTTTAAATTAATATATCCATTTAATAATGAAGTGGCACAGTAATAAAATATGAAATCTTCTGGCATTAAAATGGATGACCAATCGAACTCAGAAGTTGACGTGTGATAGCTTGTCGGAAAGCTCTCGGCAATACGCTCCAAGTCCACTACTGAAATGCCAAGAAAACTTAACTCTGTCGACTTACTATAAATAGTAAGTATCTGGAAACCCTGCGGAAACTACTCTGATTGGCCTGAAACTAGGATTCCCTAGGCCAAATATCATACTGACCCCAGTCAAGCCCTGGTTAGCCTATCGGACCATGATAAAACAGCTAATGATGTAACAGAAATAATGTGCATGAAAAAGGGGACATTACAATCCTCCCTTCTCAGAGATTGCTTGACCTCAAGCAATCGGTACCTGCATGCTGTGACCAAAATGCCTGGATCCCATACCAACCTCAAGGAAGTTGCCCCACTCGGATGTTGTGCTATCCTGACAAAAATGTGACCACTAGGGTGAAGCCACTCAATACTCCCCCAATACAGCAATGCATCAGTCATACAAATATCAGGATCCCAAACGATCAGGCTGATACGATCACCAAAAATGAGTGAATCGAAAAGTCTCAAAATGCAATCAAAACTAGACATCTCCCCATCAGTAAGATGTAACGCAAGGAAAAGTATATCACCCAGCATGCCATAAGATACAACTACCCATCCTAAACTGCTGATGTAGAAACCAATTTGCTCAATAGCTGAACTCACCCCGTCACTCCAGTCTGATGACCAAGACTCATCTCTAGTAACTGGACCTGGGTCCCAAATCCTGCAATCATCCTCATCCTCGTCATGGGGATTGGAAATATCTTCCTCATCGAGCTCAAAAAGGGGATTATCAAATGTCAAATCAGCATCCATCTCAAATAAGAAATTGTCAATCGACTGAAAGTTATCCAACTCATAAGGAAGTTCTGGATAATCCAAAGATTTGTTATTTGATCTTTTGGGACAGCTATCCAAATCATAAGTCTGTTGTATGCTATCAAGTTCCTGAAAGAACTCAGACCTTCCTTTGTTGTCCTGTTCCCTGTACTGACTAGTGGCAACAATCTGATTTATTGCTTCCTGAAGAGCAATATGTGTGTGCTCCAATGTTTCCTGAGCAACATTAAGCTCTCTATTGAGCTTATTAACCTCATCCTCCTTTTCCCTCAACTGCTCAACATATTTTCCAGCAACCTGTAACAAGTAGTCGCGATGTGAAAGTAAACATAGATATTCTAATTTCCAAACCCCAAAAGTTGTTTTGAACCCCTGTAAATCAGCAACATAAGATTCACTCCCAATACCATTTTGTCTTTTTTCCATCTGAGCCTTCATGTAAAGATCTTCAATAATCCTGTGAGTGCTATCATGATGTACAAGGGCTGCAACAACGATGTCATCATTAACTTTCAGCTGACACTTCAAAGCATGCTTCTCATCATTGTCATTTTGAAATGCATTCTCTGATTGGTCATCCAAATCAACACTATACATAAGTGATGTGCTGCTATAGAAATCACATGATTCCTCATATCCTTCACAGGTTGTCATCATAGGTCTCACACCGATTGGTATGAAGGGGTAAGGTTGTTGTTATGTCATCCAACAATTCCTCATGACATGAATTGTTAAGGGCATCCAACTGGTTGTCACAATTTTTAACCATATATTTTCCTTGCATAACACCACAAACATGTTCAAGAGACCAAGCCCCTTGGCATGTAGATCAAATCTGCCCTCTTCCCATTTGGTTCTTGCTCATTTCCAGAGATCCTGTAACCTGTATGCCTATTGATATTTGCTCATTTTCAGTCGTAAAATCCTTTAACCTTTCAACCTTATGCTCAATCAATTTAGCTGAGAGCTCATATGCCACAGGTGAGGTCCTTTGTTCCCCTCTCTAGATTGCCAACAAATCTGATTGCAACTGCTTACATATGTCATTGTCCTCATCTAAGATCAAAGACATGATAGTTTTTATGCAAGCCTTCACCTTGTCTGGATGATGCTTCCTGAAATTACTAAGGAGGCACCGAAATAACTGTTGAATCATTTTATCACAACCGAGATTCAACATGTGAATAAAAATTCCAGTTCTTGCCATTAATTCCAATATTTTTGCCTGCTTACCAAAGGTAGGACTTTTATCATTATTTAGTCCACCTAAACTGTCCACAATCAGTTGTAATACCTGCTTCCAAATGTAATCGGTATAAGGTGTAATAGGGGCTGTAATCCGTGTGATCTCACTAAGACATGAGGCGAATGCAAGCCTAACGTCTATATGTGGATGCTCCATAAACCTGCGTTGGACTAAAGCAACCATTGAGGGTTGCAAGGCCTAATTGAAGAGCCTGCAATCAGTTGGATCTATCCTAGATAGATATGAATCTATCTCTTCCCATTTGATAAGCACACCTCCCATAACGTTTATATTCTCCAATTGCCATCCAAGGCAATATAATTCATTCCCTATTTCAATTTCTTTTTGTATGTCTTTTAGTTGTTCATCATAAAATGTGTCATTGAATTCTTTTGAGAACACAGGGCTTTCCAGATTTTCCATTGTTAAATGCACACTACCTATTCAACTGAGGGGCAAACTGGTGACCAACCTGTTACCAAATGATATATTCTCTGCAAGTTATGCCCATTATAGTAATCCTCAAGTGGCTGCCTAGAATACTGATAACGATGCACATAGACACAATTTGCCCGCTATCTGCAGGATGAAATGGATGACCAAATATCTGTGTTTCTTAGAAATTTGTATCCCAATTGCATGTTAATGATCCCCAAATCTGATATGCCGAAAGGCTACCCTTCTTACTAATGAAATTTTGTCAAACAGTTTGCAATCGAATCTGATTTCCTCTGACTTTTCAGTTTTACTGAAATATTCCCTGCTTGTTCTGACCCAGATTTTCAATCGTCCATCACTGCAGTGAACTGCCTAACAGAATTTAATATTCAGGACCTGATTTAATCCTTTTTAGTCTGACACATTCTCTTATTTCTCAGGCACATTCCATCAACAATTTGCTTGAATGTTGGCTTTGAGTTTCAGCTGCAGAGTGATGTACTATAATGATCCTATCTGGCTATTTGCAACAGGGACCACTTAATTCTAGAGTTTTGGAGAAAAATATGTTTCTAACACTCGCAAGATAAATAAATATAACTTATCTTCGTTCAACCCCTTTGTTTATTATGTGAAATGAGATACATTTATACTAGGAGACTATGCTACTGATACTGAACAATACTTAACACAGACCCAAAACCAGTCTTATATAATCTAGAGTTGCATTACAACAATGATTCTTCAATCTTTAACAACCAGCATGAAAACTAAGTAAAATCGTGCACCTGAACGTAGGATTCTGAAAGAGTAGACTGAAGCATCAAGGTTGGCGTTTAAGAACGTGTTGGTGCTGCTTCACTGTCCCTGATATTTCCTTAGGCTACGTATGGACTGGTGTTTCCCCCAAATGACTCCCAAGGTAACCTTTTCGAAACCGACCACTGTTATATTCAATGGCGTCGTATCCAGCTGTTAAGCACAGCAATCAAATGCTCTGTGATCGTGCCTTTGGAGCCACACTTCCACATATTTCGTATGCAGACAACTTGTGAGATTAGGGGACTCCAATACCCTGCAGTTGCGAGTATCTGGGATTACTCATCCGGTTCCGACACTGACGGATATCCCTGTATTTCCACGTCCAGTCTGCTAGACTGAATCTTCCACCACGGTTAACGCGTTGTCACTATAACTCCATGTCGGCTTGCTGGAATAGTCTACCACTGTAGAATGATATCCCGTCCATTAAGTTTGGTGTTGCCACGCCAATACTGGGCAACTAGCCAATGTCCGTGACAAGGCACACTCGGTTCTCCCACCTTCAATAGAATTTGTTCCCCACGGTGACGCCCAACAACCAATGTTCACAAGCTCAACCAATACACAGTCCGATAGTAACCCAGTCTGCTACGCGTGCTCCACCAACCAAGACTCTTAGTCCAGCACGGGGTGTAGTTGGCTAATGGACGTTTACAAGTCTTTCACCACAGTCACTAGAACATGTAAGACACTTTGTGTAAAGAAGTCAACTTCTCCACTGGAGGCCAACATACAATTAGTCTTCCTTCCTCAGTGTATGCAAAACATGTTCAGTCCGTGGTTGATTTACCGATTTAATGAGCTCCAATTTATTAATACCTTTTATCGCATGAGCAGTCTACTTAACTGATAGCTTTTAGAAAAGTAACACGGTGGCGGTTCATATACGACCCCTAATACCTGCCACGATTTACCCCTGTGTCTTCACCCACGGTAAACACTAAGAATGTTTACACCCTACGTCGACCTTCCCTTTCTATTTGATGTCTGTCGCCAAGGTAGTTGTTTCCCGTAGCCGTCTGGAGGCTATGTAACGTTATTTGCCCCGACATGTTTATGACTGTAGGTGATAAACATTTAAATCTACTCACATGCCTCCACTCACCGAAACACAATCCTTGTAGACGTGGCCCTGCTGCTATAGGGATACTGTCCACCCTCTGCACTGCTTCACAAGGTGACACCAACGTCGACCACACCACTATGACGAACGGTGCTGAGATGCCTGTGCGTATCCTTTGTCACACCCCACCTACGCGGAAGCTCGTGAAAGCTTTCCTCAGACGGCTGGTGCTTATGGCAACACCCGTATTCCAATACGGTCTGCACTCACGCCTTAATCAGAGACTATGTGGAGGTTGATATTGGAAATCAACTGCAGACATTAATGTCAAGGCTCGGTCACTGGTATACCTTTCAGTCTCGAATGTCTGGTGAAACCGTGACTTCCTGTGTATGTTCTGAACATCCAATTGATGTCGTTTTCTACCAAGGATTCCCGAGATGATGTTGGGTATGCCTGCTCATGAAACGTTAATACTGTAATGAATATGCTATCTGCGTTTAGCTGAGTACCCTCAAACAGGAAAGTAACAACCAAAATCTAGGACTTCCAAGGGTAGTGTCTAGACTGTTAAACCCGTTTTTCGAGAATGATGCTTCCTTTGTTTTTTGAAACCGAACTAAGAATGTGTATTCCAACAGACTGATTTCCTTTACTCATAAAAACCCTTATGTAAATAAGTCTCAGCTAAAACTCCACAAGCTGGCAAGAAAAACCGACTCTGATACCACTGAAATGTCCCTAACGGGTATTTCCCCAAAGTTCCTCAAATATATCTCATGCAGATTTAAACATATAATTTCATGCAATAAACATATTGACTCTACAGAAATAAACCAGCAATATGATACAATAAAACCCTCAACAAATGTTATTGCATTATACAACAGCAATACAACAATGAAATTACAAACAATCCAACATGAAATACAATATGCAACAGTAAGATCGCGTGACAAGAACCCGGAAGTGCAATGGTGAACTCCGTCGCGAATCCACATCAGAGCTGAACTGGGTTTCCGTCCAATCCACCAAGAAAGCCTGAAGGTTTCCGTCCTCAGGTTCCAGAATCAAAAGCTAGAAGCTCCTTGGATTCTCCAAGGCCCCGTTTGTTTGCAAGAATTTGACAGGAATTGGGTGCGGGACTTCCGCTTTTTCTCGAAATCCACCGTTTGGGACTCTATGTTGCAAACCCGGTTTAGCCTTCAAAACCCGGTTTAGGTCCTAAAATGGGCGGCACCATCTTCCAGGCGAATAGGTGGAATTCAAAATGAAATCCGGGTTTTTGGAAATTATGAACCCAGTTTAATTTCGCTGTCGGGTCCGTGATTTTCAAAACAGGAAGATGCAAAACCAGAATTTCAAAACCCGATTTTGTGATAATCAGGTTTTGAGTCAAATTCCAATTCCCCAAACAAACGGGGCCCAAGAGAAAATGAATTCATAAAACTAAGCATATCTCAAATGAGTCTCCATTCCTTCTTTTAAAGCAACAGCTGTGACTCTTCAGTTTCCCTTCTCTGTCTTTTCATATACCCACTTTATGTCACTTTAAATTAATATATCCATTTAATAATAAAGTGGCATATTAATAAAATATGAAATCTTCTGGCATTAAAATGGATGACCAAACGAACTCAGAAGATGACGTGGGAGAGCTTGTCGGAAAGCTCTCGGTGATACGCTCCAAGTCCAATACTGAAATGCCAAGAAAACTAAACTCTGACGACTTACTATAAATAGTAAGTATCTGAAAACCCTGCGAATACTACTCTGATTGGCCTGAAACTGGGATTCCCGAGGCCAAATATCATACTGACCCCAGTCAAGCCCTGGTTAGCCTATTCGACCATGATAAAACGGCTAACAATGCAACAAAAATAATGTGCCCGAAAAAGGGGACATTACAGAATCTAAATAACTTTAGGAATAAGCATATAGCATATGATTCTATACAATAGATACAAACTTGTAACTTACTTATGAATCGGCTATCGGATCAAACCATTCTTAGAAATTCATGGTGGTCTTCTATGGAGTAATACTTAACCTTTAATCAAATATGCAATGATAATTTGACAGCTTGATAACACTATAGATCCCATGGATAGCGAACAATTGTTTGGATGGATAAAACCTGATCACAATAAAATATGACAGTATGTCATCAATAAGAACGTTGAATCATCCTATAATTCTAGATCGAACCTAGTCAGTTATAAATGTAGCTGCAATATGGGAAGGTTTCCATTTCTAACCTAGGAAGGTAGAAAATAATTATATAAGGTCAATCATTCTTTAATCTTTATTACAACTGTGAATTGTTGGGGAGGGATTGCCTGTAAGATTGGCCATGATTCTTGGAAACCACTCTTAGGTCAATGTACCTTTATTGCCTAAAATTGACACCAAGTCCTAGATGGGTCGGGAAGACCTTAAAGAGTCTAAAGCGCTCAATGATACGAGTTTGGTGGTGACATTGATAGCACAAAATACAATGCTTGCATTAATAAAACCATGGCCAAGGTGGAAGTATGCTACTAGTAGTAACCGTCAGTCACTAGAACCAGTAGGGCATTGTCTAGCTATGAAGGTCACCCTGATAGGTGAAGATGTCTATAGGTTGACTGGCTATGACGGTTGTGGGTTATGCACCAAGTCTCGGATGGCAAAGGAAATTGAAGCCTATGTTCACATGACTTTGGGAAGGGCTAGGCTACTTCCGTGTGGAAGTTATGAGGGTGATGTAAGAACTCTTCACAAGCTCTAACTGCTAAACTGTATTATGTTGTTTTGATGATTGAAAAGAATTCAAAGAAGCAATCTAAAGACAAAAATAAAGGGGATGCAATGCTGCAGCTAAATGCAATCTTTCAATGAATATATAAATGACTGAATTGACTTGAGTAATGCTCCTACACCTTAGTGGACATTATTACAAACACTTGGCACGTTAACTCCAAACTTCCTTTAATTGAAAGGGATGCAAGTAATAACCTACAGCAGTTTGTCATTAAGATAAACAGTTGGTATGCACAACTTTATTTAAGTTTGAAAACTACGATTTGCTAATATGAAATGACTGATTACAACTCTGATTGCAATGATGAAATTAGTGATTGTTTATATCACAAATAAGCTCATATAGATGCCCTAATGGCTTATATGAGTTTTCATACTTATGCTTCAAGCTTACAATGTAAATACTTGCATATATGAAGAATAAAACCTGGAATGAACGTTGAGTCTGAAACTGTTATGACAGAAATTCTGGAACTGCAAACCGGCGCTCAAAGTCCCATTAATATTCTCCTACAAGTATGCAATCTGCACTTGACAAACTTTAACCATTGCTTGATAAAAAACCCCAGGTGCCAAGTGGAAGGTATTGTAGCAACTACCGTTCACAAGTGTTGTAGCATCATTGTTCACGGGTACTATAGCAACTATTAAATAGATAAAATCTGATATAGAATGGCTGCCAAGAATGAATCTCCATCTTCACTTTTAAGCACAAATAGAACTCCTGAATGAAGCTCTCTTGAATGCCAAATTCACTGGATACTTCACCAACACAAATGGCTGCAACATTGAAGATTTTTCATTCTCCAATGGTGGCTGCAAGTACAAACCCTCATTCTCCAAGCAAGAGCAAAAATCAACCAAAGTTCAATAATAATCATAAACATAATCAGAATGAGCTCTTAAGTCTCTTTTATTCTTTTCTTGTGGGAGCTCAAACACTTTTCTGGCCAATGTGGGATAAAAGATATATTCGCACTTTTTAATTCTTTTCACTTAAAACTCTATAGTTGGTGCATAAATAATTCATTTAAAATTAATTGTTCACTTGGCCTCATTTATGATAAATTGACCCTTCACTTAAGTGACTAAGTTATAATATAAAATTATATTATAACTTTACAATATAAGCTCAAAACTATTAATTTTTATTTTAACCAAATAAATATTAATATCTGCATTATTACTCATCATCTTTGCATGCTGTCTAAACTAGGAATTGACGTGATTAAGTTGCATACGACCATACCCCATTTCTGAAAATAGCAGGGGTCCCTCTCTACCCCCCTCAAAACTTACTATATATAGAAATTACCGCATACAGAGTCCTGGAGACCTCGAACGAAAGCCAAACTTGCAAAACCCTGACCACTGAAGAAGATGCATCCCTCAAAGGACCCTCTAACCAACCTCATTAGCCTATGAGGGATAGAATAATAGGCTAATCCCTCAAAATTTGATGCTTGTGAAAATGGGGACATTACAGGTGACTGTTAGGTCGTGATTGAAAGATCCAAGGTTGGGTGGCAAAAACCCCTGATGATACTCTTTCTCCCTAAGGAGGTCTGAAGCTAAGAAGGATAACAGAGATTGAACCATCAAGCTTTTCAGGTTCTATGTTTATGTAAGATAATTATTTCAATTAGTGATTTCTTTGTTTTCAGTAATTAAGAAATGGAACAAAAGTGTTAATTTCCTTTTCATATGAAATCAATTATTGCATTGTTTTCTTTTGACATTAGAGAAATAGAAATTGTTAGTTTAACTGTCTATCATGCGAATTTAGCTATACGAGAAATATTGTATCTCTCTCAGTTAGTAAACAAACGTTCATTTATTCTATATTCATGTTCATATTAAAAGGATAGTAGTTACTTATGTTATTGAGAATAAAAGCAAAAAAATTATTTCCCACGAATTTGTTCATTAATTGATTCTATTATCTGGTAATAAGATTTGGTTTGTTACAGGTTGCATCCAAGTTGGTACACTCAGCTGCTACATCCCAAAGCTTCGCTACCCCCTCCTTGTATTGGGGATCCTTACGTGACAGAAGACGCAAATTGGAATGAATATAAACCAAGTCTTCAACTCTTTTTGAAGCCAACCGGTTACACTTCACTGAGTGGATAGAGTATGTACTCCAATTCCATTCAGCTGCAAAAGAACATGCAACCTAGAGAGAAAACCAACAAAATAAAAAATGTAAAATAAATTAAAGAATGTTAAGTACTAAATTCTACAATACAAGTGGTAAAAAAAAACAAAAAAAAACTTACTTGTGAGAGGATCTTGATTGCAACAGGTTAGAGGTACATATAATCTTGACCATGGAAGTACCACCATGCACTAGCATCCATTTCGGATTGGTCATTAATAGCACAAGGAGAAAGATTTCTTCCTGAGACAAACAAGCCAAATTCTCTCATAACATTTTTCTCCACTTTCGGATCCTCGAAGAGTCTACTAAATGCTCGTTTGTACCTGTTGATGTGAGTTTATGCCACTACAACATGCAAAATCAAATACTGTGTATTCTGAGATGAAACACCAAATCTTCAACTCTCTCTTGAATAAGGATGCTCATACACTAAACAATGCATATGGATTGTGTGATCAAATGAGACTACCCCCAAGGTTCCTTTTATTGTGGACTTAACTCAATTTTATGATGTGATATGTTGGGTATCACAAAAGGACTTACGTTGTTCAATCAATGGATATCAACCACTTCAACTATTTCCAACCAAACAAACTGCGAAGGAAAAAGGCTTAGAAAGATATTCTACTCCTAAATTGCAAGAGATAATGAATGCTTTCATGACTCTACTAGACTTAGTTTACCAATCGACATCAACCAAGCTAGTGTGATCTCCTAAGGTAGATGTAAGATATTCAAACTATTACCATTTCATTAACACCATCCATCGATACATAACAATGTGCAAGCAATAATCGAAGTAAAGCTCATTAATATGTCATTTGACCACGCAAGGCAGACTTACAATCAGCAAGCAACTAGCGGTTTGGTCTAAGAGAGTTCACCAGAGATGCATCCACAATCCCTTCCATTCAACTAAACACTACTTCTAAACAACATAAAATAAAATCCTAATCTAAGTGAGAAAATGTAGAAACCATGCAACACTCCAAAGCAACACAAGTAATCAAACATGAAGACCAACAATGAATTAGCAATTACTTTGATAGCATTATGGCAACAATTTCAACAAGTCTCTCTCCTACTCTAAAACTAATCTAATCTCATGACTTACAAATGAGAAGGCTTTGGCCTTATATAGTTGTTCAATTACAATGAAGGGCCAAGATCAATTAAAGATCAAAGGCCAAAATTATGCCAACATAGCCCTAAGATAACAACTAGCTACAAGCATTAAATGATTGTCCAATTACAATAAAGCACCACTTCATGGGCCAATGAAAAAATTACATTTCTTTTATTGTCCAATGAGAAGATATGTAAGGTAGGAGCATTATGTGGACTCCACATACACTTGGCATGATTTGATTTGTGCTTGGACACGTGCAACCAGAGCCTTCTGATTGGTTGAAGATGAATGGGCGCCACCTCAGCATGCTTATCTTGATCATTTTCTTGGTGATGAGAATATATCTCTTGATACTCGACACTATCTAGCCTTCAATTAATTGTGGCAATCCAAGTTGTTTCATCTTCATGAATTTTTTCTACTTTTGGAGATCTTCTCATTGCATTTGCTTGTTCTTTGAAATCTTGATTTTTTGGCCTCGATCTTCTTGAAGTGATGACTCATGAGGTACTTTGTGTACTTGAACCTTGAACTTGGATTTTCGAAGGAAATTCAAGTCGATGATAATTTCTTTCACTCGTAACCCAAATCATTTTCTTGGATAACTTGTTCTTTGATCTCCATCTTGAACTTGAATCTTACGTTGTCTTTGCTCTCGAACCACCTCCTTGTTTAAAGTCTTGAACTTGGTCTTGCCACATTTCTTTGTTCCTTAAACATCTCCTTCCTCCATATTTACCTTGCAAAACAAAAGATGAATCGCATTAAGCTTGTGCAATAAAAATGGAACTTCTTATAAACTTCGCATTTTTCATCCTCAAATTATTAGATCAAATAGTTGGAATCAACTTGAAAATTACTACTTTTGGCCCAATTTTAAACCATTTTGACAAGCATTTATTGGAAACTATTGATATTGGGGAAGGCCAATTTAGTTTCAAGATTATTGGGCCTCTATAACTTGGTGGAGATTGGAGGTGTCTTGGACACAAGTTGTCCAAGGCATGGTCGAATTCTGACCAGCCTTTAGACAAGGATCCAAGGCAACTTCATTTCAAACTTTCATTCCTTCTTCATTCAAACAAACTCCTTCCCTCATTGTTTGACACTTGAAATGATTTTCTCTTCAATTTTCAAGTCTTGGTCATGGATTCTCACTTTCCCCAGTCTTATCTTCACGTTCTCATATCCAAATCAGAATTCCGTTAGGAGCAATAATACAGGTTTTCACCTTGAAATATTTGTTTCTAACAGTTCTAATGCCCAAGGGACTGAGATTTGCCTAAGGTTTTAGGGCGGGATTTTGGGGTGTCTTGGACATAAGCTGTCCTCAGCATAGTCGGATTCCAACCAGCCTATGGACAAGGTTCCAAGGTGCCACTAAAGTTTTCCCAAAACATTCAAGCTCTTTTAATTTAAAACAGTTCTTCCTTCTTTCTTGCGAGTATGAATTTGATGCTTGATTTCAAAGTCTTTTACACTTGCTCACCGTCACCCCTTCAACATCTTATTGACCAATTCAAATCAGACTTCCAATGCAATATTATCGTCATTGTTTTGCCCCGATCTGGTCATTGCATTTCTTAAGTTCTTCCTCCATACTCTTCATCTAGGCCTGATTTAAGTCTTGGCATCTCATTTCTTGACATGCATTGGGGTTACAGGCTTTTTTGGAGGGCATTTGTGTGTATCCAAGCCTTGGTCAGATTCCGACCAGGCCTTGGACAGGCTTGTCCAAGCCTAAGTCGGAATCCGACCTGAGGCTGGACAACCTTAGCTCAAGTTCCCTTGGTTTGAATCCTTCAACTTCTCATTAAAATCTTTCTTTCCTTCATGCTTCATCCTTTACTTTGCCACCTGAAATCTTCTCCATGCTTGCAAATCGATCAAACAAAGTTGGATTTTGCTTTGAAATCGGAGATTACTACTTCAGTGCTTTGACTAGAAGGTCTAGTTGCAATAAAAGATCAAATTTCATCATGACCTTGCCTTAATCAACTCTTAAATTCCCCTAAGTTCTTCCCTCAAACTCACCATCTGAGCTTGTTATAAATCTTGGCAACTTGTTTTTATATAGACAAAGGAGGTGGCAAACATTTGGGAGGGCATGTATGTGTGTCCAAGCCCTGGTCGGACTTGGACAAGTCTATCCAAGCCTAGGTCGGATTCAGACCAGAGGTTGGACAGCCTAAGTGCAAGCCTTCCTTGTTAAACAAAACAAAATCTCTCATTTTGCCTTTCATTTTCACTGCAATGTGATGGTTTAAATGTTGGTTTTACCTCTTGGAATTCTGGATTTGATCATGATTTTCTTTAGTCAAGGCCCGATTTTCCTATTTCATGGAAATGTTGATCTTTTAACCCACTTGAATCAGGTTTGTTTTGGGTAGAGATTTTGGTTTACACCTTGATATATTCATTTTTCAATGCAATCGACAACATAGAGTTGAAATTTCTTTAAGGCAAAGGGGCGGAAATTTCATGTTCATTGGACAAGTTTGTCCAAAGTCAGGTCGGAATCCGACCTGCCCTTGAACAGCCTTGTCCAAGGTAAGGTTGAATTTTGACCTAACCTTGGACATAGTCCAAGTGACCCTAAGTCTCACCTCTTCATTTTTTTATGCCATTTAACGAATGCAATTCCCGTTTTCATACTTTTTTCTTCTCATTTACTCCTCTCAAGATTTCAAAATTTCATGCCTTTCATGTCCAAACTTCATCTTTTGGCAACCATCTTCCTCATGTGTCAAGTAAAAAATGAGAGGGTCAAGTGGCAGGGCGGAACGTAAAATATAACATTTAAGTATAAGTATACTTTAAGTTATATTTTATGTATATACTATCAGGATGTTTGAGAGAGGTTTCAAATCTCTAGGAGTTATAATGAAGATTCTAGATTTTAGGCCATAAAACCTCAAAGAACTACGACACACTGAGGGAGAGGCCACCATACGAACTGAAGGAGATGCCAAGTGCTATGAGAAGAATGTCCTGTGAACCATTTAATATGTCAGATGGGAGTGTGTTGTACGATGTGAGGAAGAGTTAGATGCCTTGGTCATATAATAGAAATTTCCAAACCCTTATTTTGACATACAGTTCGAGGGCACGCTTTATAAAAAGTCCCTGTTTTCAAAATTATTTTTACCTTGTGTAGTTGCACGATTGGTCAATAAAGTCTTATTTCATTTCGCCTTCTCTCTTGTAGTACTATGTGAATTGCATGCAATTCTACCTTATAATAATGTATTCACTAAACTTTATGATAATGAGCTGACTAGACTTATAATTTCTGCCAACATTTAATATTTTAACATTAGTTTTTGCCCTTTTCCTCATTACTTTATAATCAGTTTCAAATTCTATTTCGGCCATTCGATTCCATAATTTTTGCTTTCATTTCCCTATCATGCCTCCACATACATGAGTCATATGATCTTTTATAACACTCATTTTCGTAGCATGTACCCATATAATTTGTCAAAAAAATTATTAACAGTATTAGATGTAGGCATACCTTTTTTCTAAATTTCAATCATCATCAATAAATCTCCCTCTACACTTTCAGTACCAGTTAATGTCATCCCTTTGTAATGTCAGGCTGCCTATCGCGTTGTGTATAGCACGCTATAGTCCGTTTGTGCAGGGTAATGGAGGTGGCGTTATTTGGTGTTCCTTTGCACATTCAATTACATTCTGACTTTTCTGCTAACAAATAGCATTCTGCCATTAGTAAAGGACATAGCTTCAAGTCTTCTCCATCCTCATTGGCAAATTTGGGCCAATTGACCTCTTGCTTGTCATTTCTTTGTTTGTTGTGTCTGTGTCAAGTTCATGGCTTATGTAACCCGTCCTTCCAAAATAGGAGCATGTAGTATCCAACAACCCTTGTAAAGTCTTTTCTTTGTAGTTGGTGGGCCAAACAAACAAGTAGTTGAATGTGGACTTGTTCTTACTATGGCAACACCTTTAGCCTCCTTGGCAATAGGTTTCTTTTCCAATATTACTCTAGGCTAATTGACAAGTTTATTTGTGCATGTTGTCCAATCCCCCATGTTGATTGAGATTATGGTCTCTCTTCTCTCCATGTACGTCTTTAACTTCAAACTGTTAATACTATCTTTCAACAGGGTGTTGTCCTAACTTTTTAAATTGATAGCCCCATTGTCAGATGCTTCTTGGATTTTAAAGGGGCCAACCCATCTTACTTTGAATTTTCCTAGTTTCATTTTGTTATGACGGTTATATTTTAAAACCAACAGTCTAAGTTGGAACTTCAATCATTTAAGATGTTTAACATGTTCCTTGTTTTCACATTGCTTCAGTTGCCCATTAGGCAAGTACCCTTCGCTCGTCAAGCTTGCTCAGCTAGAAAAGTCATTTTTTTCAACTCTCCATACCACCTAGCCGATTCTCCACGAAAATCCTCACGTTGGGTACCATAGATTGGCCAAGGATCACTGCTTCCTGCCCATACATCAATCGGAATGTTGTGTCTGGTAGTTACCTTGTACATCATTCAGTATACCCAGAATACGGCAAGCAACTTTTCTTCCCAGTCTGTTTCAATGTTGATATATTCTTTTCTCTGCTCTATCGAAACTTATGTAATATACGTTTATATATTTGAAAGAAATTGATTATAACAACGAATATTTGATTTTCTACTCCAAACTAATAAAAAGCTAAGAAATGATTAACGCATTTTTCATTGAAATTCTGAGAATTTAATTCATAAACTGAATTTTCAACAATCGAATTTCTAGATCAAACATACCAAAAACAATGGCCTGATTACTGTCAATGAATTTGTTTGGGATGTATGGCAGACCATAAACTAGATTTTTTTAAGCATCAAAACCCTCAAGTGCTACGATGGAGATATCAGGGTGCTGAGATTTATAGATATTGACTGCTGGTGTGCTATTGTTGATGAAAACTCCCCATATTTATTGCAAATTTCTGTATATAGACCCTTGAACTGTCCCTTTGCCTTTAACTGTATATAAATTGACCACCAACCATGTTGTAACTCAAAGCTGTAAGACTGAATTAATTCTGAGGTGTCTCCTGGGGTTTCGTCCTGAAGATATCCTCCACAAGGGTTTCCTCTTGAGAAGAACTTGCTTTGAGAACTAAATTTTAGATAGAATTCGATATAAAATGGATAGATAAAATGCCCAATGAATTCTTCCAATCGAACCTTTTATAAAAATCCTTCAGCCCCCAAAAAGCTTCGACTTGCTTCTTCAATACTTTAACTTTGGCGATTTTAGGAATTAATGATATTTGACTCTTATTGAAATAATTCCCACAATGGAGTATCGCCTAGGAATATTAAGTCATGATTTAAGTGGCCCCTTTTTCATGATTGTCAATAAATAACAAAATTAATATTAGCAATAACTATAGCTTTTTGGCCCATAAATTTAATTATCACCTTATCCCCTTTATTAAATTAATGCTTTAGCCTATGGGGAGAATAAATAGTCGACTAGCATTATTATTTCTTTATTTATTGGTGTGTTAGGTGAAAAGGGACATTACAAATGTTGCAAGATTTGCGAATGACAAAGATGAGCACTTTGTTTGTAGACTTGTGAAAGATCCCTGATGGATTCCTGTTTCTGATCTGCTGCAATTTTTATTTAATAAACTAGGTTTTTTGTAATTTTCTGGTGATCTTATAGAATAGACAGAAGTGCAGAAAGGGTTTGTTTCTTTTTGGAGTTTTGAAGATATATATATAAAGAGACAGTAACAATAATAGTGCGAAATAAGAATGGAAACAATGTTCATAAACTAGAACACTTACAATCCAAAATATTACAACTCGTACCAGGACAATAATCTGATTTCCTTGTATTCCAGCAATTATCATTCAC
>MU226210.1:539470-596246 GCA_018584345.1 Thuja plicata
TAAAGCCAAAATCCAGTCACTGAATGCACTGAATGAGTCCCTATCCATCTCCGCTAGCCTACGAGACTCCAATGATAGGCCAACTCCTCCGTCTCTGATGTCCACTCTAGAAAGGGGACATGACAACTTGCTTGTCCATTGGCTCTTGTGTAGTATGGACTTCAAAGGTTGTGGAATATGCAAAACTCAGTCGTCATCAGGTAAATGACATGTTTCACAAAATTTCCTCCCCCGTCACTAGTAGTTTATATAGGGATGGTATACCTAGTAACAGTATGTTCATAAATGATTCTCATCATACTAACTACCATATTGTCTGGAAGTGCTCTTGCCTCTACCCATTTGTGTAAGTACTATGTGGCTATTACAATGTACCTACACCAGTGTAGCTGGCTGACTTTGAGCAGACCAATGAAGTCAAGTCCCAATGTCTTGAAGAATTCGTGTGATTTTGATGGCAACAATGCCATATAATCTATTTTTAGTTGTTTTTGAACCCCCTGAAAAGAGTTGCATCCCACCACCCATTCTTAGGCAAACATGTGCAGTGTTGGCCACCACAGACCCGCCAAAAGAATTTTTTTAGTTGTGGCATTTCGCCTCATATGTCTTGCCAGCAGGTAATGCGTGAACTTCTGCATAGAATAGACCATTCCCACCACTACCCTCTTTGTCGTGCTATAGTTCTTCTCTACCTTTGACAACAATTGGTTGGCAAAGACGACTGGATGGTCCAATCCTTCCATTCCCACCTATGCCAGTGTTTCTCTAATTGCATAGTTTGATGCTAGTTATGCAAGAAATAATGAGCTCATTAATCATACCTTCAGTTCATTGAAGGCCTTCTCCTAATCCTTAGTCCTTGTGAATGGTTGGCCCTTGTGAGTATGTCAAGCATGCAAGATATTTGAGAAAAAAAATTATGAATCTTCTATAGTAGCCAAAGTGACCTAGGAATTTTTTTTTATGGAACTCCTTACTCCAATCTGGTTAAGCAAGAAACGGTGATATGATTAATCATACCTTCAGTTCATTGAAGGCCTCCTCCTGATTGTCAGTCCATGTGAATGGTTGGCCCTTCCTTGTGAGTGTGTCAAGCGGGAAAGATATCTATGAATCTTTTTTTGATGAATTTTTTTAGGGAGATAACTATTTGGAAAATCCAAATACTTTTCTCGACCTTGAAAATCATGTCAGCCTCCAAACTATTTCTATCTCTTGTTGGACTTTCATAGCATAATTCATGTTCATTCTGTAAGGTTGCTTCCATAGAAGTTGTGCTCACGACACTAGAGAAATTTTGTGTACACAACCTTGGAGGTAGACCTTTCATGTCCTTGTACATCTAGGTAAAATTGTCCTTGTATTCCAAAAAGATTTGAGTGCCACTGCCTTCAAAACTAGGTCCCAATCATCTTTGACCATGATCATTTGTGGATTGTCTTCTCCCAAATTCATTTTTTTATTCTTAGCTCCTCATACTGGATCATTTTGTCCCGCTCAAAGTTGTGGCTTGGTATATCATCCAATCTAGCTACTCCTTCCTTGTATTCTTCATACTCTAAGGGAAACACCGAACTTGTTGCCACTTGATCATCTTCTTCAATTTCCCCAATTTACAACATGTTGCAATCAAGATTGAACATTTTGTGACAATTTAGGGAGCTTGCTTCATCTTTGGAAAAATGCTATAGAGTTCAAAAACTCCTTTGTAATTTGGTTCCATCAACCTTCTTTCTTCTATTCTTGATTCTCCTCCTTCCAACTCTAACTCAAACAAAGCAATCTTTTCACTCACCACTCAAGTTTTGCAAGTCGGTGACGTACTTCCTCTTATTGTTTTCTAATCAGGAGTCTTATGTTTCCAATTGTGATCCACCTTAACTACAATCAACTATCCTCTCTTGGCAAATGCATCATACACTTTTTTCTACAACAGGATGACCACAAAATTTGGCAGGAATCGTTGGGCTCCAATTGTTACCTTTTAATCCATTAATGTCCCTAGTGGCTTGATTCCACGGTGGTCCATGCCTACTAGTTAGAACGACCATGACCAGAGGGTTGGCTTTTGAAGGCATTTCCATGTACCCTTCAACAACATGTTGACTCTGAATACTCCATAGACAATGGTGTTCTTAGATTCTTCGTACCCTCCAACAACATGTTGACTCTGAATACTCCATAGACAATGGTGTTCTTAGATTCTTCCCCATGATCTACATTTGTACGACAATCGACTTCCTCCCTATGTCCACCGTCAACACCATCAGGTTGATGACTTGTGCTTCTTGAGGTGGCAGCTCTATTATCATGTTTGCACTTGTACTTTTGTGTCTCCAATTTTGTTTATCACCAACTACATTTGTAATGGAAGTTTTCTCCTAGAATTCTTTAAGTATTTGCAACTGCACTGACATAATGGTTAATACTAGAGCTAACATAACTCGCAATATATTATGTTATCCAAAAGAGATAAATAACAATTCATACCATATCAATGATGATTTATAATAAGTGTAAAGGAGATATCTAGCATGATAAATTGCATAGATGAAAGACTGCAAAACTCGCCAAGTCAAGAAAAACTCGACTCTTTTTTGTTGAGTATTTACACCAAAAGCTCACCAAGTTTTTCACAAAAACTTAACGATACTGTGGCAACATCTCGATTGCATAAAAAAAGGCCAAATGTGTCAAAAAAATATCTTTAAAAAAAATTGGGGACGTAGCCCTTGAACCCCCACTTCCGACCTGCAAGGGAACCTCTACTGATGACTTTCTCTCACATTGAACACCTTGTGCAGCTTTGCATCACTGCTCCTCAAATCTATTAGGGTCTCCACTCCCAACCCGCAACTAGTTATTGGGATCTCTTGTCAAATAAGAAATTTGACTGTAATTAGGAGGTATGGCAATGGAGACCAGTTTCAAGAACTTAGACAACTAATTTTATCACTATCATAATATCATTGATCAATGATGAAATATCATACTATTAGTATCAAAGATTCAAATGTAATTCAAATGAATAATGCTGAATCATGATGATATTCAAAGGCAAATCATCATAAATTTATAACAGTTGTGAGCTAACAATTATAGGACTCTACATGAGATGCAATTTTGTACTCAATTTGCATTCAAATTAATCAAATTTGATAGAAAACACTCGTAAATATGTCATTGAATTTTGCAAAAAAAAACATCTTTCTAATGAATTTAAGCATTTTTAAGTTGTCAAGTTTTTGTTGAGTCATATTTTTTCGGTTTGCCAAGTTTGTATCGAGTCTGAGTTGTCCAACTATGATAAACTGAATAAAGCAATCATATTATCATCAAATTATATTCTCAATATCTTTCAACATCGATGTTTTTCCAATACTTATCTTAATCTTGAGCACTTGGAACGATCTTCTCACTTTATGAAGATTCTAGTAGCCACGGATCCTTTATTAGCTATAGCACCCCAAAGGAAATCAGTTCTTACACAGAACCCAACCTACCTCACAACATAAATGTGATGAACCCTGCTGATTCAACCTCTATCCAACTGGAAACTGGCTAATTTGTTCTTTGAAAAAATTGTTATTTTTTGTGTTTTGAAATTTTATGCTTTTTTGTGTTTTTTGAAAATAAGAACAATGCATGAAATAAAATCTAACTCGTGCAAAAAAATTGATAGAGATTCTCTTATTTTATTATTAGATGATAACAATGCATACAATGCAATTATTGCTATAGGAAATGAAATGGCAGCTATTAAAGGAACTTGGTATGCAAACGCAGCTCATAAGAATTCACTGATACCTTTCCAGATCACCATACAATGCATAAATACCACTGGACACACCCAACATTGTGGTGATAGGGAACCCCAAATGCTATGTGGTCATACTTGGAGTCTAGACGCCTTGCCTAGAAGGCTCACATGGGCTATATATATGAGTTGGCTGCTTCAAAACTCCACAAAATCTGTCTAAATGCTGTGATTCTTTACCGCTAGCCGCCTATGGCAAAATTCTCTGCATTTACTTGTGAAACTCATTCAAACTTCTCCAAAAAGACTATGAATTTAGTCACATTCATGACTCCAGGATGAATCCATCATTGACTGCAAAATTCAATGGATATTTCACCATTTCAAATTGCTGGAAACCAAGAAGAATCTCATTCTCCCAAGCCAAGTTGCTGAAACCCTAGCACTCCAAATACTTCTCATTTCAAAGACAAAATTCATCAATGCATAATAGATCGATTTTTAGCTATTGGCTTTTATATTTCCTCATACAAAATTGATCCAATGAGCTTCACCAACAAGATTCAAATAACTTAAAAGCATTTTATTTTGATGTACGTTGACTTCATAAAATATCAATTTATGTCACCCTTGGGTTAGGCACCCACTTTTAAAACATATTAAATGCTCATTAATGAAGACTTGGCCCCATTAGTTCTTGGCAGGAGAGTCAAGAAGCATGAGTACAGGGAGTTGCTTTGCAAATGGGTGGAGGGGAACAGTGCACAACAAAAATGGACAAGCCAAAACAACCTACAGCCTAAAGCAAACCAAAATTTTATCTACGAAAGGACAGAGCAAGAAGCCCCTTACCCCAAGAAAGCCACAGATAAATTATGCAAAGCCATTCATAGGCTGGGAGAAATATGACCCAATGCGGAAGAGAGGTGTATCCTCATAAAGCGCCTACAAACTTAAAAATAGCTTGTGAATTTAGTGGAGACTCAGCTTGTACAAAAGACCTTTATGTGTGAGCGTGCAACCAAAGAGTACCCCAAGTTGGACACACATTGTGTGCCCCGAGTTGAACACATTGTGTGCCTCTTCTCCAAATGCCTCAAAGCCCACCAAGCCACCACCTTCTTCCATGAGTGATTTCCATGCCACCTTCCAAGTCTCACATAAATGACATATAAACTTTTAAATGGTGGTTTCCAAACCATCACACTTTAGAAAAGGTTATCAATAATTATACTTTAATATATATAATTATTGTTCTCTTCTAAGAGAGTTTTTCTCCATAAAAAACTATATCTGTAATGAAATAACTTCCAAAATATAAGATATAATATGAAATATGCTTCAAATAATTAATTATAATATGCCACTTTGAGAGGCAACCTCCTTATCCACTTTAAGGGGGATGCCTCCAATAATCTTCAATAAGAATTCAACGCTCAATATCTTAAAAATGAGGCAAACTACCTCCTATATATACCCTCTTATGCCCAAAAGACACTATGGCCGAGCTAAATATGAATATATACGCGTAAACCCGACCCAATTAACCAAATGACAATGTAATAATGATAATATGACTCAGTTAGGAGTTAAGGTAGCCATAAGTTGACTACGCACAACCATAAGTATAGTCTAGGATTAAGGGTGTAGTATGCCCCCTTCTTTAGAGAATTCGTCTAAATAAATTATTCACCTTCCCATGTGGCATCTTCAACTGGTAGATTCTTCCATTGAATAAGATATTCTTTGAGTCTTTGAAACCTTACCTTCTTTGTATGTGTTTGGAGAATGAATTTTGGTTCTAATATAATCCTTCTTCATCATGCTTTGGCAATATTGTCTATGTAGGTATGTTGTTTCCTATTACGTTTTTCAAACAAGAAACATGAAAACTAAATGTATCTTTGTTGTTGGTGGCAATTCCAACTTGTAGGAAACACTTCCCATCTTTTGCATTATCTCGTATGCACCATAGTATTTCGTTGACAACTTATTAATCTTTGTTTGTCACTTTAATGATATTTGCTTTTAAGGCTGCAATCTCAAGAATACCCAATCTCCTACTTCAAAGCTTCTTTCGCTATGATGTTGATCTGCTTGTTGCTTCATTCTATTTTGTGCCATGGCCAAATTCTCGTTGAGTCCTCAAAGTACTTGTTGATGAAGCAAGTGGTCCTCCACAACTTGAACTTTCGATAGAACCCACATTGATGATGTGATGGAAGGAAGATGATATCCATATAGTGCCATAAAAGGAGATTTTTTTATGAGGCATGGAAGGAAGTGTTATACCACCATTTTGCTCGAGGCAGACAATCTACCCATTGTGATTGCTTATCAGAAGTGAAACAATGTAGATATCTTCTAAACATTTATTAACAACCTCAGTTTGTTCAATCGATTGAGGACGATATGAAGAACTATGAGCTAATTGAGTTCCCAAACATGAGAATATTCAATAAATCTGTCCAAAAGTTACTCGTAAAGATAGGATCATGGTCACTAACAATAACCTTAGGTGTACCATGTAAATTTTGTATATTCTCCAAAAATGCTTTTGCCACTGTACTTGTTGTAAAAGGATGCGATAATGCAATAAAATGAGCATATTTAGTGAGGCGATCCACCACTGCCATAATGACATCTTTACCTTTAGATCTTGGGAGACCTATAATGAAATCCATGGAGACCTCTTCCCAATGCTGGCTAGGAATTGCTAAGGGCTGCAAGAGACCCGGTGTCTTAATTATCTCCCCTTTATTTCTTTGACAAACCAAACATTCAGCCACATTTTTTAACATCCCCTTTTAGTCCTTCCCAAAAGAAGTCTTTCTTGACTTGATGATATGTCTTCAAAAATCCTGAATGACTACCTATTGGAGACTCATGAAGTTCTATGAGAATCTTTTGTTTGAGAGTGGAGTTCTCGCATAAGTACAAATACTCTTTATACCACAAAGCATCTCCCTTCCAACAAAACTTATCTGAACTAATCAGATCGCTCTATAACTATTGAATGAGATTGCTAGTAGTAACATCATTTTTCCACTCATATTTAGCTTCTTTTGTCTTCTCTCTTGCATATGAGATCGCTCTATAACTATTGAATGAGATTGCTAGTAGTAACCTGAATATGGTCAACTCATCAGCGCGACCCTCATGAGTTGACAGTATGTTTTGAGGGTCTCAATGTTCAGATTCTATTTCTGGACTTTCTATTTTTGGACTTACTATTTATAGTAAGTCAGTTGGAGGCCAATCCTATTTCTGGCAGTGCAGTTGAAGACCAGGTTGATCAGCTATTTTAACAGTGGATGCAGGAATCATCATCAGAGGCATAATTGATATTAATTAATGACAATATGTTATTAATTAATAAACTGACTATAGTATTATAATAATAAAATATTATTATTATAATGCTTTTAGAAGTTGACATATTGAAGACTGGTTAACTAGAAATGGTTTTTAGAAACTCTTGCATCCGAGGAGTTATATATTCGAGCTCATTTGTGAAGTTGATTATCAATTATATTTATTTAAAACTTGGTCTGGAGAATTATCTCTCATTTTCTGAGTCCTCACTGAAGGGTCAAATTAGTTTACGGAAGACTGATTCTTCTTGTAACTAATCCTCAATTGATCGTTGTTGATGATCAATTACATCTTCATCGTGCTGCTGTATACGATTGAAGAGATTCTGAATTCCCATTGGGTTTGAACTAAGGCTTGTTCAGAGGTCGATTTGTTGAGCTATCGAATTACATTGAAGCTGGAGAAGAGTGTTCTAGCCGCCAATCCGAGAGGTGGAGATACTCGGATTTATTACTGCCACAGAGGAAGGCTAACGGTTAGCAGCATCCCATACGTACATAGAAGACAGCGTGAATCTCAGATTTGTCTTCATATTGCAAATCGCGGGTGTTGTTGGTGTAATCACGTGACTCCTTGACCGCGCAAGTAGGACAGACTTTTTGGCGTGGGGGAGCTGGTCACCTGTCTTGGCCGCGCAAGTATTAGTTGCACAATGTCCTGCATATGTGTGGTGCTGCAATCAGTCTGGGGGCTGCGTTACATCCTGACGCTGGCATTCTTCTTCCACGCAAGGATACTATGGATACGTGGTTGTTCTAGCCGCAGGTAGAGGAAACGAACCTAACTACAACCACGCATGGTGGTGTAGCATCTGAGCTAGGTGGCACGATTTACTGAGCTGGAGAAATCGGTATTTATTTAACATACGCCTGCAATATTTGATTTACTTGTTAGCATATTATAGTTGTTGAAGAAACACTAGATTGCACTCTTTCAAAGTCTTTTAAAATAGACTTCCAAATAAATGTATGTGCTGGTTCGAACATTATAAAGTGAATATATGGCGTAGAGGCTTGTTTTGTTTAAAAATTACATGTTGTGTAAGAATTAATTTAAATTATAGACAGAGCCAGATTTGGGATCTTTACAGTCATATATGTTCATTTCTATATTTGGTAGGGCACCTGAACCGGCCTCAGTCGCAGTGATGACCTTTGACCTCTTTGTTGATTAGGTACGTCAGGGGGTTGATAGAGATGGACCCTTACTATTTTTAGTAGGCAGTTGGTTGCGCAATGGAAGTAGTGGTTGACTTATAGGTCCAGACGAGACAGATAGATGATGAGTTATCAACGAGATATTAAAATTATAATGGCATTAATGAAGTGATTTATAATGATTATATTATAAAGTTATTATTTAACTTTATAAATATTACTATGTGAGGGGCCATTATATTTAATGGAAAAGCACACTCTAATTAAAGATATAACCTAAAGTCAACCACAAAAGCAAATATAAAGTCATTAAAAGAGACTTATTGAAAAAGCTACTTGGATTGAACTTATTGAGGATTAATGTGACTTGTTGGAGAAGCCTCGGGAATTGAACCTCATGAAAGAATTATAAAAACACCAAAGTGAAAATGGATTCATTCTGCATTTCGTCTATTTGCTTTTGTTGATGAAGTTCTTGGGAATTGAGCCAAGAAGCCTAGGGTTTCTGTTATATCCAATATTGGAAGACGTCAATTCTTCAGTGTATGTGCAATTCTGAGACTATGAAAGACCAATTGAATTATTGCTTATCAGTGGGCTTCGTTCAGAGGTCCAAATTGTGCAAATTGGTGGAAGTTTTTGAGAAATTGAAAGTTAGATCAAGGAAATGTTCTCAGCCGACTTATAGCAGTTGTCTATGTTGACTTGGGGGTCAGCACCTCCTTGGAGATTCGCGACATGGCTTAACCGCCTCCCGTGAGCCAGGTTGAATCTGGCATTTGTATCAGGCATTGACAGTTCGAGCTTTTGGCGCAACGGCAAATAATTCCAACAATTGGTATCAGAGCAAGGCTCCCTACATAAAGTTTAACAACTTTGGGTAGATTTTGGTTGAGTGGAATACTTATCTACAATGGCTCAAGATAGTTCTTCAAAGGTACTTATTTTTATGGATCAGATTATGCCATTAGGGAAGTTATGATGCAAACATACTTGTTGTCTATTAATGTTGATGTTTGGGCTTCAATTGTAAATGGTTATAATGTTCCTAATGCTTTACCTACAAATCCTGATGAAAAGAAGTATGAAATTGATATGAAAGCTAAATTTGCTATTCTTAACAGTGTGTCTAAAAATATTTTTGTGAAGGTAATGCATTGTAAATCTTCCAAAGAAGTGTGGGACAAGTTGAGAAACACCTATCAATGGCAATGATAGAGTTAAGGAACAAAAGATACAAAATCTAAAGGCTAGATTTGAATACTTGAAGATGCGTGACAACGAAAAGGTAGAAGATTATCTTCTTAAGATAGATGAAGAAGATTCTTCTTAAGATGGATGAAATTGTAAATGGCATAAGAGGACTTGGTGAAAAAATTGATGATGTAGATGTTGTAAAGAAAGTTTTGAGATCTCTTCCTAATAAGTTTGATTCCAAGATATGTTCCATAGAAGAAACTAGAGAAATCAAACAAGTATACAATGGAAGACATTCATGGAGCACTTGTAGCTTATGAAATGAGAAAGTTTGGCAAGCAAGAATCCATAATCAAAGAAGCAGCATTCAAGGTAGAAAAGAAAGTGAAGCAAATTTCATCAAAACCAGAAGACCTTGATGTTCTTGAAGTACATCTCTCAAGGAAATTAAAGAAAGGAGTAGGTAAATACAAAGGTAAACTTCCTTTCAAATGCTTTAATTATGGTAAAATAGAACACTTTGCATCTAAATGTCCTTATGATAATCATGATGACGTAGATGATGAGAAAGAGAAATCAAGCAAAAAGAAAGTCTATAACAAAAAGTTCTTTAAGAAGAAAAAGAGTTTGATTGCTGATATATCAGATAGTGAATCTAGTAGCTCTGAATATGACGAAAATGAAGTTTTATTCATGGCTATAGAAACTACTTGTCAAGAATCAGATAGTGATGATGATGTTGAACTTGTTGAGGCTGATTTAGAATGTGAATTTCTTTATGCACTTAAAAAGATCAAGGAATTAAAAAGGAATTTAAGTGTTCAAGAAAATCAATTCATAAAGGAAAAAGAGAATTTTGAAAAAGAAAGTAAGGAATTAAATCAACAAGTTACAGATTTGAAATTACAAGTTTAGGAACAAAAGAGAATTGTCTTTGTCACTAAGGAAGAGTTAAGTACTAAAGATCAGGAATGTACAAGGTTAATGGGTGATGTAGTATCATATAAAGGGAAGTTGGAAAAATATGAGAATACTACTTTGGATGACATATTAAGGAATCAAAGGAAAACTGATAATCTAACTAGAATTGGTTTTGAACTTGGATAGTGTTCTAGTGACAAGAAAGATAAATCTTTATTTGAGATATTCAAATCTGAAATAAGGACATAGATTAGCATACTACCACTTCAAATGCAGGTAAAAATGCAGATTTTAATCAGATTTCTAATGATAAAAAGCTGGTCATATCAAGCTCTTCATTCATGGGTAAAAGATCTTCAAACAGGTTCACTTCTTTCTTTGATGGATATTGCTTCATGTGTCATCAATATGGACATAGAATAAGTGATTGGAAATATATGTCAAGGAGGTTTTCAAAGTTTCATTTTGGTTATTCTCTTCCTAAAATGAATAGTCTAAGGTGTTACAAATGCAATCTCTTTGGTCATGATATGAGGAATTACAAAACTAAGTCATTTTAGAATGATCAATCATATACTAGTCTACAAGTTGATAAAGAATTTGATACTAAAGTAATTAAGAAATGGAGGCCTAAGATTAATAAGTCTATGTTTGTTCAAATGGCTTTACATTCTGAATAAAAAGACTTGTGGATAATTGATAGTGGTTGTTCTAGGCACATGAAAGGTGATAAAACAAAGTTTGACAAATTGATTAACTACAAAGGTGGCAATGTGAGTTTTGGTGATGATTCTTCAAGGCAAATTAAAGGTTTAGGTTCTTTGATGCTTAGTGACGAAATGTCTATTCATGATCTGTATTATGTTGAGGGATTAAAGTACAATCTTCTAAGTGTTAGTCAAATTTGTGATAATGGATATGAAGTTGTGTTTGATGATCATGGTTGTCAAATCAAATTTAAATCAGGACAATTGATTGCATCATGTAAATGATCTAAAGGGAATGTATACAACTTAAAAGATATCACAAATGCTAACAATCATGAAGATGTTTGTCTTATGGGACACGTGAATGAAAGTTGGTTATGGCACAAAAGACTTGGGCATTTGAATTTTGATAACTTGGTAAAAGTCGGTAAGCATCAAAAGGTAAGAGGTATGCCTATTAGTAAGTCATCGACTTGAATAACTATAAAGCGATTAAGAAATAAACAACTAAATGATTATGATAACAGCAATTATACAAGTGAAAAGCAATTGACCAATCGATATCATGAAGAGAAACGATTTGTTAATAAACCTATATGTTATCCCTTAAACTTGACGAGGTAAAATTTGCATATTAAATCAATATGCAAATGTTATGAGGAGATGTGATTATGGAGAGATAATTAGATAAGACATCTCTCTTAGAATGCAACCATTCCCATCGTGCAGGATGCAAGATGGAGTTTGAAATCATTCAATCAAGCATCATCACTTATTTATTATACCCTTTACATTCTTATTGGATCGCTCAAGTGAGCAACTGTCATTGGCAGAACCGGTTGCATCTATATAAAGTAAGAAATCAGGAAGAGCACCATTGTTGCAAGCCTATAAAGACAAATCAGAAACAGCACTATACTGCTATAAGCCGAGCCATACATATTTTCATATTCATAACGATATATCAGTAGCAGCAGACCATCCATCGCTATAAGTGATATTGGAAGATAATCGCATATATTTTAGGATCAAGATCAGACACAGCAATAGCATCATTAAGAACACTTGCAGGTTTATAACAACGGATCAGGAATAGCATTACATTGCTATAAGCGATAGTAAATACAGTATAATAGGAACAGATTGTAGCATACTTTCAGTGTCATATCAGTGACAGCTACCAACACCATTGGTTGCATAATCCATATTGTTTAGCAGAAGTGCAGATTGATATTTAGATCAAAGATCATCTTTGCATACACCAAAATATGAGAGATAGCAGTGATATTTGTTCTCACATATCCTATAATATAATATTATAAGTGGTATCAATTGTATAACACAAGGACAATCATTTATAAAGTGGTATCATAATTATTATTCTTGCAATTACGTAACTTCAATCATTATCATTTTAATTATTATTAGAGACTTTAAGGAAAGAAGTCTCTTGCAATTGTAGTAATTTAATTGTCCCTATTCCTAAGCTTTGACAAAAGTGGACATTACATTTGAAACTATTTTGTTTACATGTATGTGTTGCTTTCAAGTAGGTCATATTATTGTTGGTTGTTCAAAGGAGACACCCAAGCATGTGAAACACTCGACTTGGTGGCAAGGGGCTAGGTTTTCTCATTTGTCTGTTATATGTTTTCTAATTTATCTGTTAAAAGGCCAACTCCAAAATTGGCTAGTGAGGAGGATAGAGAAAGTAGTGATGTAGGGGATAAACAACCAAAGGCGGGTATGTCCACAATTATAAGTCCAAATGGGGTGTTGCCTCTCATTTTCAGGAATTTCTGTTAACAATGATCATTCAACCATTACCAAATTCCTCATATCCGCATTACAAAGCAAATGAGGCTTCATGTGGATGGAAATAGGTAAAGCCTAGTAAGAAGTTTTTAATGGTTCAGTCATTCGGATATATAGCGACTGGATCAAGAAGAAAGGAAAAGTGTAGATACTCCTGTTGTATTGGATTAGAACTCTGTTGTTGTTAACCTTTATTTGCTAGTAGTTGGGATGGAGCCCCATATACTGATCTTCAAATAATTTAATTAAAAAATATAATGAGGTACTTTTACTCGAAATTGGACACATTTTAAATAGGTACATAATCACCCTACTTTATAGGGTCAACAATGCACCTAGTTCCACTTATATGTATTAAAACAAATCACCCAACAACTCAACAATCATTGGTAAACTAGAATTTTAACCCGATAACTATATTAAATATTAATAATGGGTTTTAATTATTTTCGCCTTTATTTGGCTTGAAATTTAAATTCTTAAAAAAAAACAATTTTTTGCCTACTTTTGTGAATATTTCAGCATTTTGTAGTTTCCAAATTTTCTTCCAATAAAATCCCAAGTAATTGAACTCCATTTATTATTTTACACTATTGGTTTTGCTGATTCAACCATGATTCCAAGTAGTGCTACTATGATTTCAAAGACTTGCATGCTCTCTAAATTAATCCTTTATGCTTTACATGCATTGTTAAAGTTTATTTTGCAATTTTGTGTTTTTTTAATATGTAAAGGTTTTGCCGAGTCCCAAGTCCATGTTATAATTTAGGCATCCATCAAATCTTTTCAGCAACCATCCATCCATAAAGGCTATTCATCATCTCATCAAAATTTTGGGCATTTCATCAGAGAACCTAGTCTATCAGCAGCTCAAAGAGCATCCCAAATCTCATTAGTATTAGAATACGAACAGTCTCAACTACACAACCACACCATGGAAAAGAGTGTTTCAAATATAAGGCCGTCAATAGGAAAACATACCATTCACATAGGCTGTTGGATAGAAAATCAGCAAGCAGGTTATCCACGTAAGAAGGATGACAATTCTATATCAACATCAGCAGCATTCATATTTTCACAAAGTATCTATACAACAATGCAATGTGGCCCATCATCATCTGAAGAAAATTAGAATACAAACACAAATACAAGTCTACAAACAAAATAAAATGGACTTATATCAAGTCATTATGCCATTCCCAAAGCAGTTCAGCACAGATGGCAAGAAAGCATAACAACATGTGGCCCACATAATAAGGATACTACCAAATGAATCCCAGAATCGTCAAATGTCACCCACATGCAACCAAGGATGACAAAACTGTATTAAAGAGATAGAGATAATACATCTACTGAAATAGTCCAATGTCTCAATCAATCAATGATGGAAAACAAATCAAGTTGTATCCAAAACCATGAGAGAGGCACTCCACATTAACCTCTCTACCTCAACAATATCTACACAATCAAACAAGCAACCACTATCCCATCAAAGCACTTATAGCAGGTATATAAAAAATAAATGAAAGCATTTAGATGTGAGTAATACCAAATGTTGTAGAAAAAGAACAATCTTCTATAGAATACAAGAGCCTTCAATAAAGATGTAAGCCAGCCCCTCAAGCTCATCAAACTCTTAATGGACCTAAAGAATGACATCAAAACAAGAACTGGAAAAAGAGCATCTCTCACTGCTCAGATTATTACACATCTCTCCTCATCTTCTATCAATGGGCCCATGAAGACACCAAATTTTACAAGATCAATCAAGCTTAATGTGCCAGAAGACATATGCTCATCAAACGCTAGATATCTATGAACAACTCTCAAGAGCACCCCAATGCCAATGCTATTCATCTGTCAAATAGTCATTCATGTTCTAATGACTATCCATTTAAGCTAGCATAATAATCATCAATAATGAGAGCCTCGAGGTCTGGTTATTGATTTAATGTTTTTGCATGACCTCATATATGAGCTATGACCTAATATATGAGCCAGTAGTTCTCCATAATCTATCATCAATCCACATCCATAATTAACTCATTTAGCAAGTGTCAAACTAGCATCATCCCAACTCTGTCTCCTAAAATGTCCAATCTTGTATTGAGGCTTGGAATTCCTCCTCTCTCCAAAATGCACTCTAGATCAAGCTCTTGGATGGCTTCTATCTCCAAATGAGAGTGTCAACTACTAAAAACTCAAAATTGGGAAGACTAATGACAAGCAAAAAAGATGTGGTGTGCTTATTAGAAATGGAGTATAATGACTATCCAAATAACCAAAAACAGCTCTTGGCTATAGAAACAGACTCAATATCAATCTCATGTCCATGATTTCTCAATCCTCCTCGTATTTAGCTAATCTGCTGCATCATGCTCCACCAAATACCTCTCGTATACTCCCTCATCATATGTAAAATAAGTAATCAGAAATATTGGTACTACCAATCAAACTATCATCGCTATCAATAGGATCATTGAAAAAGACATGATCACAAAGAGCATAAATAGGAGCAGGATTGATAACATCTGAAATTCCATACTTTGAGGATGAAGAAGACTCGACAAAATATCTATGTGAAGCATCTTAATCATGAATATCATCATCAAACATATCATCGTGGATATAAACATTGATATTGCATGTCATATATAAAAAAAACTTTCAGATCTACATACCTTGTATTTTGGGTGGGAAGGAATGACTTCTTCAAATCGAATTTTAGATGCTCAATGGTCTCCATTTTTGTTATTCTCAAAAAATGTCAAAACTTCATCACATCTGAAATTTCCTGGTCTGAAACTTGTTCATAATTGCAGACTGCCACTTTGTGTCTATTTATTAGAAAGGAATTTCTGAGACTGACACAGCTAGGCAGTGTCTATTTGGGGCAAGGTGTCCTGGTGATGGACTTGGCAGAGCAGTTGTATTGACTTGAGGGGTTTTATTGTTGAGGAGTTCGTAATTAATTAAGTTCACTTAATTAATTATATTATGAGCTTATGTTATTAAGTCAAGTCATTAATTAATTATAATGACTTTATAATTAAATGCTATGTCATTTAATGTGAGGAAATTTAATGAAATATTATATTTCAATTAAAAGGTTATGCAAGGATAATGTTTTAATGGCATAATCATTTTAAGTTATGCAAAGTGTGAAGGAGAAGCTGAATTTCAAGTCTTCTTGAAGAAACTGGTTTTAATTACTTAAGGATTTCGAAACTCTTGACGGAGACATCTTTTGATCATTTATGATATTGTTGGAGTTGGGGACGTAGGGTTTGGAGACTGAAGGATAATTGTTAATTCTTCATCTTTTATGCACTTTGAGTGGGATTCATGCCTGTGAATTGTGACAAGGAAGTTCAGATTTATAACAGTAAGCTTTCATTTAACTCATCAAGCCGCCAATGAAGGAGATAGAAGGTACTTTGCACGGTTTGGGGTGTGTGATTGAGAACAATCAAAAACGTTATTATTGGAGGTTGCGGCCACTTAGCTTGTGCACCACAATTGGGAATTTGAAGCCGATTCATTCCTTTAATCACAGCCGCCATTCAACACATAGAGTTGCGGCCAGAATTGGATGAAGACAGGGAATGCTATCACGGGTTCAAATAAATACTATTACCTTAATTGCTAGATTACGTTTTCATGAAGTATTTGATGTATGTAAGTTTTAATTTCGAAATGTAAATTCAACTTGCAGTTATTACATGTATTTCCATTAGAATGTGGAATTGAAGTGAATTTTACATTGCCATTTATTTGTTTGGAGAAAATACCAAAAACTATATATATATTGCTGGAAAAAATTAAAAGAAATCAAATTCCATTAATTTAGAATTTCTTGCAGTCAAATTGAGGGTTAGAGCCAAGCAGGCTCTTTACAGAATTTGACTCAATAATATGTTCTTTTGACATAGCCACTTAATAAACAACAAAACCCAACATCCTAATAATCATGATAGAAATCATGATAGATTTAAGTCACAGTTGCACAAGCTAAATGTTTTCAAAAAGTTACAAACATTTTCTTAAATTTTTTCATAATTTGCTGTTGACTGGCATCAGCAAAACAAGAGCATTGAATCTAGTTCATCTGCAGCCTCAAATGCACCACGAAACTAATTGCAGATTAGGTATCACTACTAGGAATTTCATAGATACATATTCACTTCTCAAAGTCTGAATATGTATAGAACTCAAATAGAACAAGTACAGTCTTCCAGAAAACCCAAATCAGAAACCCTCATTATTGACAAATACAAAGCTTAAAAGTTGTTACTCACCTGAAACGATCAAATTTTAATATAATGACAGACAAAGCATGCAAAACTCTTTTGAATGCCATACCAGATTGAGTCACAACCCCAAACTCTACCTGAAGATTTCCCAAAGAAAACATTTATAGTATGATCTTAGCACCATTGTGGATATTGAATATAAAGAATATCATAACAAAATACCATCATGTAAAATTAGCTAACGCACCTCTCCTCTAAAAAACCTCGGGGCAATTATTAAACTTGGAATAATAAGCACAGAAAAATCATAAGCATTGCTGAAGAGAGAAAGGTGCCTGTTCCAAATTATAAGCTCTCTTGCATTTTTCACGAGGGCTGAAAAAAAACCCTGCTCAGGAGTTTAAACAGCAAGAATTTATTTACATTTTAAACAAGAAAGAGTAATGCACAGTATCTACCCATCATATTGTCTCTAAAGGAGCCCTATGTCATTTTAAATGCATGTATTGCTCTCAAAGACTTGTATAGCACAATACAGACTAAGTTTCCAATTATGTTTGAAGAGGAGGGGAAAATAAATAACTGCTCAACACTGAAGTTGTCTACATTGATGAAATTTCTGAAGCAGTTCGTTAAGTAATCGCAGTATGGGAAGGACTAAAAAAGGTTAAGTGTACCTTAATTGAAATGGACTCGTGTTCTTCACCCCTGTAAAAAGCAATGGCCTCTGCATTGTCTCGTATTCTAACCAAGGAATACCTGAAGTCTGCCTCCTTTTGTAAGCCCTTCATAGAATAATTGATAACCCTCATTCGAGTTAGCTACAGCATCTTAGTTAAAGAATACAAAATTATACCTGTCATTGATCTGACAACAAGCACAAGTATGTGGAGCTATAACCAAATATCTTAATGATATTTAGAAAAACAAGCCAAAAAGCTTCCCCAAAAACAAAGTTTCATATACCACAATAATATCTCGCAAATAACATAGATTAGATGGCCTTGGCATTTCTCAAATTTATGAAAAAAATTATGCATGCCTTTGGCAAATGAAAAAAGTAATGCATTATCCCTGCTTGTGAATTCGGTTGAAAAGTCAACATCACTCAAGTTATCAATTATGTGGAAAGAATCCATAATTGACCCTTCTGCTTTTAAATATCCATTCCTAATCAAAACATGGGAACACAATAGATTCCAAAGCTGGGACACAGACGTTAATGGGGGGTTCAAAGAAAATTTTGAACAATATGTTACCTGTAGCTTCAAAAACATTATCTTTTGTCCAAAGATCCAGATTGTAGCAAAAGTTCCAATAACCGAATAGAGCAGAAGAAAATAAACCAGTTCCGGTGCAATAGACCTGATTGTATCAAACAATATTTCTTCCAAGGATATGTTATATATAGCATAAATAAATATTGAAAAAAATTAAACTTGTTTCATGCACTTGCAAAATGTAAATTGCAAGCCGGCAATATGCCAAACATTACAAAGTCACAAGTCCAAAATAGTTGCTCACCATAGTACACCTGTAAATGCAAAGACATTGAGCACTTTGCTTGCCGTCAATGATATGATATCAACAGCATTTCTCACAAAGCTTGCCACATCTTCACATATTCTTTGATCAGGATTATCAAGCTTTCCTTCCATTTTCAGATCAAAATATGCCCTATTTACTTTATACAAACAATAATCAAATTCAATGCCTGATATTTCTGACATTCAATAAAACTAGGCAAATGCAACTAAACAACAAAAATAGAAAATAGAATGTAAGCAACATTCACAAGTGAAGCATGCTCTGAATTGTAAAAAAACGTCTCATACCAAAATAGTTAGAAAGGAGAAAATTTGTTAACCATATGCGCCATTCAACGCAAAGGAGATCCTGAAAAATAACCAGGAAAGTATTTGTTGAGAATTGCCAACCAAAGTATTTCTGTTTCTATAGCAAGAAAAAACAAAGCGTTGATTAAATCTAATTCCAAAAAAAATTAAAAAGTGGCCCCATAAATGATATTTACCCAGTTACAACTTATTAGATTCAGCCAGCTATTAAATTTGCTTTGTATAAACAAGATGACAAATAATCAGGGTGTCATAAATGGCATTGAATTCTCTATTAACTCTCTGTTCTCCAGATATTTCTTTTTGTTTTAACAAGACAACCCTTTTCTAACTATAAGATTAGGAATGCACAAGGCATCTTTACCCGGTGTTTTGCTCAACCACATCAAAGGTAAAAATCATGGTCATCTACAAACTTGTAATGTCCCTTGTTGGGACTTTACTCTATTTGCTCTAAAAATTCCTTATTAGGATTTGGATTTGTACTTGGAAATGACAACTTGTAACGTTCCTCTGATCTTCCCTAATTATCCCCATTGATTCTTCTATTTCCTTTATATTGTTTTCAATGTTTTTCTTCCTCCTTAACGATTCTCTGTATCTTAAATATGATTTGTATATTCTCTTGTTCCTTTCTTTTAATTCGATCTACCTTCTTATCTTTCTTATGTATTCAATATTATGCGTACATTATAATCTTTGATTCCCTTTGAATAATAAAATATATAAACAATCTACATTTCTATGCGACGATGAATATAACTCTACTTAGTTATGCTTATTAATATTGGTGTAGTGATAGGTGTAATATTCTTGTCTTATAATACTCTTCACATAATTTCCAGCTTCATTCATTTCACCAACTATTTGTGTGTCATGTAGAAACGCTACCATGAATGTAATAAGAGCAGAGGTGTTCAATCCTACTCCATTCCAAAAAGTGCCTCCGATTTGTCTGAGGATTATCATCTTGTATGGTGTTCCCCTCTTGATGCTTCCCTGTCGGTTGTATTTTCTGATTCTATGACCACCTTCATTCGATGCCTATTCTATCTAACATTAGTATGAATTGTCATTTAGTTTCTGCCGGCTTGAATGTCTAATCTCGTTGGTGTTCTTGATGGCAATGGTGTATGCTAATCTCCAAAGATTAAGTTAAACATATTATAATTGCAATAACTATAGTGATGTATTCCTTTGGCTGCTAGTATCTGAGTAATCGTGCTTGATTGCTTATGATTTGTGTATCTATCACCGTAGACCCGAATGTCTTCCCTAATTATTGGTTCGCTGTTGTAAGTCCCTTGTTCGCTGGTTTTCATGCAGATGTATTCTTCTATATATCTCCCTGATGTTATTGGCTGTGTTGATCGAACCAGTGAATTAAGGCCTCCCCCTACTTATTCCTCCTTCCCTATTCCCCCTTTGAATGATACCTTCCTATATCTTGCGATACGAGTGATAAGACATGATGCCCAAAAGAGATGTCTTCAATAGTAATTCTGCACCTCTTCATTATTATTCCAAATTAATCTCCTTCCGATCGGTTGACTATTTTTTTGACTAGCAATTAGTTTTCTCCCCAAATAGATCGCTGTTATTCACATTGCTATCTAATCATTATCATACGTTCTCATAAGATATGATTAGACTTTGTTTACTCCCTTCCTTCTTACCACGTGGCTATCTGGTCTACATATGTCGGGCCTCTGAGTGTTTCCAATTCGGTTGATATGTCTGTGAATTGCCGACTCAGTTAGGAGTACGCAAGTCGTAGTATAATGTCGTTAGTAAATATTACAAGAACTTATATATTTGACTTATATTGAAATTATCGATATTAATATTTAATAGTTGACTATATTACATTCATTATATTAATATTCATTGATTCATTAATATGTAATATTGTAATATAATTATAATTTATTATTAGTATTTATATTATATTTTAGTATTATTATTATCATTTGTATAGTAATCATAATTATAAAATATTATTATTTATTTATTTAATATTATTCTTTTATTATCATTTATTTATTTATTAATATAATATTATAATATTAGTATTTGGAATATATTATTATATCATATCATTTATTTATTTATATTATTATATTTAATAATAGATTATATTTTCTATTATTATATTATTGTATTAGATACTATGTTTAAGGTGAAATCATTAGGCTAGTACTCATAGGCTATCAGCAACTTATAACCCAACACTTTCTTTTTGGGTACTACTCGGAATAGACTGCAGCAGCAAGTTTTCACTATAATTTCGGTTTATATCAAGCAATATCTATATATTTTACTCCCTTAGCAGTAACATGTGGTATTAATATAGACTCAGGCCCTATAGGATGAATGGAAGAATTATACTTCTTAATTGGCTGCATATCTCTTTATTAAAATACAGTAGTCCTTACATGTTATATCGATAATTTGCAGTCCTCTACATAGGCAGATTATTAATATCATCTGTTACAGGGATCACATGCATCATATCCAAGACCTTAACTAATTTCATTGTGATCAGAATCTGCAAATAATTTGAAAAATACGTGAAACATCAATAACATTTTCCTAAAAACTACGTAAATGATTATATATTACGGTAGTTTATCTTATCTTTAATTCCAGATGGGACAAATTATTAATGTACCATGTAGATATAGTTCTGTATGAGTGATGTTTGTGCAGGATCAGGTAAAAGGACATTCAAGAAAGAAGACGAGCAAAAATGAACGATTTACCTAACAGAGCATTAGTGTGAAAGTGGGGTAAAATATTTCCGATGAACTCTATGTAATAGTTAGGATTTGATAGGATAAGGGATTCCTCTGTAGAGGGATCAATTTGTAAATGGAGGAATGCCTCCATCTATTCTATTTTGTAACTGAGACTATCCGTTATGTTTTTGGACCTTGTTCCCAGGCTAGACAGGAGGTTTTCTTCTCCGTTCTCTCCTACCAGTGCCCGCAAAGAACGGAGATAATGTAACTTTACCACTTTTTAATATAATTAAATCCATGGCTTAGACCTTTTACCGATCAAAAAAAAAAATATTATATTGATTATATTCTTTCGTTATATAATGAATTATAGTATCAGTTATTTATTTATTTTTATTATTTCTTATCAAATCTTATTCTAGAAAGGGGACATTACAAAACTCCAGTATAGGGGCGAGGACCATAATCATGTCCCCACGTGGACAAACCCACATCTCACAGTGGTAGTATTATTATACACAATGCTAGTCATATTCATTTAATCACATAATCTGATTTGAAACCACATCTGCTTCCACATTTCTTGGTGACTATTTATACAATATAGTCGCATGCTTATTCATATACTCTCATACCTTGTTTTGCAGATGCCCATTCCTGGACCAACAGCTCCAAGTGGCTATATTTATGTATAATATAATTATACACTTATATGTTCTCTCCTTGATTTGAAATAGCCTCCTTGTTGCCCAAGTTCTCATACACCCCTGCCTCCAACTGTCTATGATAACACCTTAAAGATTGTTAAAACTAAGTAAAAGGCTTGCAATGTATTGCACTTGAATCCATAGAAAGTGAAATGTTGTGCACCTCATTGCAACTTCATGTAGTTATGTGTTGTATTGCACTAATTCGTCATAAGCTCACTTTATTAAGTTGTCTTCAAAGTGTTAAAATTTGCCATCCTTGTTGCCCAAGTTCGCATACACCCCTACCTCCAACTGTCTGTGATAACAACTTAAAGATTGTTAAAACTAAGTAAAGGCTTGCAATGTATTGCACTTGAATACATAGAAAGTGACATGTTGTGCACCTCGTCACAACTTCATTTAGTTATGCATTGTATTGCACTAATTCGTCATAAGCTCACACTTTATTAAGTTGTCTTTAAAGTGTTAAAATTTATGATGTAAAGATCCCTTGCAGAAAATTAAGCCCTAAACTTGTGTAAGTACAGTACATTAGGCTAATTATAACTTATGGACTTTGGTTGAGCAAATAAGATTGAACTTATGCACCAAGTTATGATTTTACTCATGTCTTGTATAGCAGATATCAACCCCTCTCTTTATATCATGAATGATTTATTCATTCATTGAAAAGCTTGAAACTAGAAGAGATTACCATCTAGCATATATTTGCAAACACATTATAATCATTGTGTGCAAGTGCCCCAACACTTTGGCTTCATTTTCTGGTGTCATTTTGTTCTTCCTATTGTTGATTTTGCTTTTGTAGTAGAAGACCTAATACTTAAGTCCAGTTCATGTTTATCCCAGAAGTATCTATGGGAAAACAATCTAATTTGCTGGAACTTAAATGTCTTACAAGTGGAAGAAAAACATTATAACAATTGCATTTTTCGTATAATTTTCAAATGAAACTGCCAATAACTAAATACATGAAAAAAATAGTATAGCACACCTGTGGAGAACAAAGTATGTAGATGGAGAATATTTTTTATTATATTAACTCTATAGTGTATACATGATAACTCTATAGTGTATACATGATTTGACATCTCTTGTCAGGGGCATTGAAGCCCCTAAATTTCCATGATAAGAGTTTCGTGGCATCTGGGGAAGGGAAAAGTCCTTCCCCAATCTAAGCTTTCTTTGTCCTTTACCACTTCTGGCCAATTCTAATTTAAACATGGCTGATTTGGGACCTCTCTTCTTCTTTTCACCATTTTTAGCTTTCTTGACTTTAGACTTTGACTACTTTATAGTTTTGTTCTCAAGGATCCCTTCATTGTCTCCCAACCCTAAAAATTCACCTTCAAGATCAGACTGTGATTCTGAAATCCCTTGAGAGATTGGAGTGGAGCAGTCACTTCCAGCTATTTCTTCCAGTAACGGGTTCTCCTTAACTAGAGAAATGTGAATATCTTTAAACTAAACCACGGGAGCTTCCACATCACCTAACTCTAATACCTGATTATTCATATTCGAGACCTTCTCAGAGTTACAATCCCCAGCCATGTTCCCTGGTTGCCCCTCTTTCACCATCATAATGATATCCTGCATAGGATTTTCCACCACAAACTCTTCTACAGAGGCCAAAGGGCCATTATCTTCCATATTTTTCTCAATAGTCAATTTATGAATAGAGGGGGGAGGCACTAGTTGAGAGATATTAACCTGACCTATATCAACAAAGGCATCCACCGCACAATTTTGCTCCAGATTTCCCAACCGCTTCTCCAGGGTACTAGTATCTTGTTCAGGAGTAATAGTGCATTTACTAGTTTCACCCTCTACAAAATTTAGAACCTGAACCTCCACCACTCAGGAAGTTGGCTAAAACTCATTTGAGAATGCTTTATACCTTCAGTGGATAACAACTCCGCTCTACTGGCTAATCGATCACTCTCCAAACCTTTACCCTTTTTATCCTTCAAACATTCTTTGGCAAAATGACCCATCTCTCTGCTAATCTTCCAAGTTTCTACTACTTTTTCTACTTGAATCTCTTGCCACCATAGAATGGATCTCTACAGCATGCGGCAGGAGAGGGTAAAGTTTGCACCATATATATAATCATGCATACATATTGTTATCATCTTTTTCTATTGCTTAATCAGTCTTAATAAAGAGAACCAATTTATTGCCTATGACTTTGAGGGTTTCAACCTCCCATTATTCTTGGGGAAGTTGTAAAGCCAAATCCGTATTGGAACCTCTTCAATCAAAGCCTTTGGAGGATCAAAATTAGGAGCCCAGTCTTTCAGAAAAAACCCTATACCCCCCATAATAAAGAGCCCATTTGCCAATATCCATTGTTTCTCCCTAGCAGTTTCACAAACAACCAAATAAAATCCATTTGGAAGAGAACGCAGAATAAAGTTCTTACCCCAGTTTTCATCACACCATTTTCCAACTCTGGCATAAGTTAACCAATCACCTGCCCATTTCATAAAGAAAACCCTCTCTTTGTACATCTTCACCACAGATCTCCAATCCTCGTCATTTGTGCCCTATTCCTGGTTGTGGATGGCTTATCTTTTGAGGGTGGGACGATTTGGTCTTTTGGCTTCTAGATCTTTCTTTCAACCTATTTCCAAGCTCCATTAGGAATAGGCAAGAGAAGGGTTTCAGGTGCCAGGGAAGGGTTTTCATCCATTTTTCCGATCCTCCCAGGTCCTCAGCAGCCGCCACTCACTGATTCCAACGTTCTTGTAAGCCTGCACATCCGAAAGGTGGAAGACATGATCGAATCTCTGTCTCTGAAATCCTATTTTAACAACAAGGCACATTAATAGTTTGACCAAATGTTTTAAGGATATGTCAGTTCCATGAATGTTGTTATGCCCGAAGGGGATTTGGTGAAAAGGCCTCAAAACTTTCAAGTGACTTTCCAATGCACAAAACTGAGTTGGAAGCCAGATAATTGGCAGCAGTTGCAAAGTTGGATTCTATTTGTGAAGTGCTTCTTTCATCGATGGAACCGAGTATAGATAGCAATCAAAGCACTTGTGGAAGAGGAAGGGACAATGCACATAAGGTTTGACAAAATGCTTCGAATGTAAGCAATCTAATGGAACATGGTGGCTGAAAGATATGCACAAAAATTGACATGTTAAAAGGTTTTAGCAACTTTCAAAACAACAGGTGTAAAGTCGAATTACACAACCCTTGCGAGTATGTTTTTAACCTGCGGCATAAATGGGAGTTGTTTGGTAGAACACCTAAAGTGGTGTTATTTCATGGAATGAAATGATAGCCAGATATGCACGAGATAGATTTGCTGAAAATGCACAAAACTGATTAAAGGCTAGGAAGCAAAAGACAAGGCACGAACTGTTTGACATAATGAACAAAGGGCTTTAGAAAACTTTCAATGCACAATTAAAGACAATGCAGTTGAGTCGTGAACAAAAAGTCTCAATGAAATGTCATCCCATGAAATGCGTGATTGTATGGCACACAAAAATGCATCTAATAAGGATAGAAACCTTTTAAAACAAATGCTAACAAGAGATGTGAAGCATACAAAGTGTTTTTTTGTCTATCCAAACATGGTGAAACATCAAACCAGATCCATTAAAATTAAATCAAGTATAAACCAAATCCATAAAGGACAAAGGCTGTCCCACTGGACATGCCAGATGTACGAATGAAGGAAATTGCAAGCAAGATCAGAGGTCTAGTTGTTCCAACATCGCAACAATGGAGTTGTTCCTACTAAATCCAAATGCAAACAATATACTAAGAGTAAACAAAGCACATGCATTCAATAGAAATCTCACTCCGTTGATCTCCTATCTACCATGAATCTTGCAATCAGCATTTTGGTGCTCTCATAAGCATAATGCACAAGATGGCTAATGGAGAACGGAGATTTGGTTGATTGAATACAAAATGATGAATCCAAATGATTATAAAATTAAAAGTAAGTAAAATGATCTCATAACATCCAAGATTCAAAAAATGAGAGAGATTCAAGATGCCAAAGCAAACAAAGATGCAAGACGCTTTTAGATGTGAGAGGGAAATGCATTTATAGGTGTCCTCAAATGGGAGAGAAAGTTGTAGGAGAAATGTGGGATAAAGAAGGTAGTTGGAGGTAGTTGGAGATAATATGTTTGTCCCACATTTGGTAAGTGGGTGCAATTGGTGGCGGTGAAAGAGATATAAGTAGAGGAGATTATGATATGATAGAGGTTAAGGATAGGATAGGTTTACGTAGATTAGGGATTCATTAAATAAGTAGATTAATATATAAATTAATTTAATGGATCATATAAATTATTTGATGATTAAATGATAGAAAATAATAATGATGAATTAATTAAATGGATAATAATACCCATTTAATTAGTTGATAGGCTTTATATTGTGGACTTCACTTTCCACAATTGACCGCTAAACCTGTCTCACGTTTCAAAACCACCATAGTTTCTCGTTAAACCATTTTCAAATCAACTTTCCAACCTAAAAATCTCCCAAACAAATTTTACCAATCAAAAAACTCTATTTAATGCTTCCAGATAAGATAAGATTGTAATTATTTCGCATTGGTTAACAAATTAAAAAAACATATTTAAATATTATTACTAAGAAAAGAATTCACATAAAAAGGAAAAATCTATATTTTATTATTTTCTTTTGATAAGAAAAAAAAAATTAAAATATGTATATATATATATATATATAAATATTATTACTAGGAAAAAAAAGAATATAAAAGGAAAAATCTATATTTTATTATTATCTTCTTTTGTAAAAATATTCTATTTTTTAATGTTTTAAGAAAAAAGAAATTATTAAAAAATTATCTTTCAATAATAAAAAATATATATATATATATATATATTTAAATATTATTACTAAGAAAAAAATGTGCATAAAAGAAAAATCTATATTTTATTATTATTTTCTTTTGATAATAATATATTTGAATATTATCATCTTTTATTAGGATACTCTATTTTTTTTATGTTTCAAAAAGGAAGAATTATTAAAGAAAAAGGGATTAAATTTATTCTAATTATTCTTCTTTTTCTTCTTTTTAAAGGATTATTTTCCATCAAGTTTAAAATTTATTTTATTATTTATGTATTTTTATGAAATAATAAAAGCTAATAAAATATATTAGAATTAATTTAATTGCAAATTATTTTATTAATATTTTTTTTAAAAAGGGGTAAAAAAACTATTGAAACAAAAATAAGAGTACAAAGCTCAAGGGCATCAAGGCCACAAAAAAATATTACCAAAAATACCAACAAAAGGACACCCCCAAAAAGGGCGACAACTAATCAACCATGTCTTCTTTAACCATCATTTAAAGATCATGAACATAATCTAGAGGCAACTGACCCCACTCTCCAACATTCCAATCCTCTAATCGTTTAAAGGCCCACTTAGCCAGATAGCTAGATCTCCTATTTGACTCCCGAGGAACATAGCAAAAAGAGAACAAGTCCGAGGAGGCTCTCAAGCTAAGGATCTATCTACCCACCATAGCCAAATGCCAATCCACATCATCCATTCTCTGTCGGTTCAACATATCCACCACAACTTGGGAGTAATATTCACAAATTATCTTACTCCAACCAAGAGCACATCCTCTTTCAAGGGCTAAGAGTAGAGAAAGAACCTCCATATAGTTATCGGTTTGCAAGCCCTTATACTTAGAAAAGAAGATTACGTTTCCAAAGTATCCCTGCCAACTTCCCCAACTCTTGCATGCCCAGGATTTCCTCTAGAAGACCCATCATTGTTTATCTTAACTAGGGATAGGGGAAACCACTTACCATCTCAACGAGCTTTCTTTTTAGAATTTTTGCTCCTAATCTATTGTTTCTTGTGAAACATCTATAAAATCTGCACAAAAAAAGCTCAAGTTTTGAACAACTTGTAAATCTCTAGTATCAAACTCCACAGAAAGGTCACACTTAGCCACTAGAGACTCTTGTATCATATTAATAGCTCATAGCCACACTTGCTACACCAACATCTTCTTATCCTGAAAAATCTTGCGGTTTCTTTATAGCCACACCTGCTAAATAATAGAACCTAGACCAATATTGCATGCCACATCAAGAAAGGAAGTCTTTGTAGGGGGTTTGCCAAGACTATTCTAGAAATCTACCAGAGAGCTAGCATGAACAAAAGCATGCCTCCAAGCTCCCCACCACCAATGTCAAATTTCCCTTGTGAAAGGGAACTGGAAAAAAAAGTGTGAGCTATTCTCCTCACTTTTATTGCATAAAACACAAATAGAAGGCTCCTGAAACCCTCTCTTCTAAATATTCTCCTAGGTAAGACATCTATTTTTCACAATGAGCCACAAGAAAAAGTTAAACTTGGGTCAGGATGACTTGTTCCAAACTTTCATCCACCAGAGAATACTCACCTTGTCAAAAGTCACTCTTTCTAACTCCTGATATCCTAAGGCCACTGAAAACTTGCCCTTCGGATTAAGGTGCCAAGCAAGAATGTTCTCTCCTCTAAGGGAGTTACACATTTGATACCAGGTAATATCCTAACAAAAGAGTCCTTATCCTACAACTAACTTTAATAGTCATTCTACTAGCAGTTGAGAGTCATGTTTTTGTCCAATGATTAACCTTACTCCAAAAATTATCCAAAATTTCCTGGCAGAGTCCCCTAGGCAATTGATGTGCTAAAAAAGGGATTCCAAGGTAGAGAAAAGGAATAGTCCTGATTTGAAACCTCAAAATCCTTGCTATCCTAGCTTGAATGAGAGCAGAAGTATTAAAGAAAAGGATATGAGACTTCCCTTCATTAATCTTTTGTCCTAAGGATTTCACATAATATCCTGAGCTTTTCTGAAATTCGCTATCGCATTGACTCTTGCAACGCACATTAAGGCAGTGTCATCCACAAATTGAAGATCAGATGACGGAGGAAGGCCATGACCCCACTTCCAACCCTGAATTAATACTTTCCTATCCTAAGACTTCATAAATCTCCCCAATCCTTTAGCCATTTAAATAAATAAATAAGATGAGAGAGGATCACCTTGCCAAAGACCTCTAGAAGCATCAAATAAGTATGTGGGCTCACTATTAATAAGGACTACAAAAGAGGATGAATTTATACAACTCATTACCCAGTTGGTCCACTCACTTCCAAAACCAAAGGCAGTGAACACTTTTTGCAAGAAACTCCATTTGAACCTATCATACACATTAGCCATGTCTAATTTTATGAACATAGCCTTCTCTTTAGAGACCGCCACAAAACGCACAACTTCTATAGCTATGATAATCCCATCCAAAATTTGTCTTTCAACAACAAAACCCCCTTACTCCTCAAAGATTAATTTATTTAGCCATGGCTTGAGCTTTTCTGCAATCAATTTTGTGATTATTTTATAAGTCACATTGCACAGAGCTATAGGTCTAAAGGAATCAAGGAAATTGGCTCCTTCCTTTTTTGGAATAAGTGCAAGAAATGTAGCATTCAAGGCCTTGAGCATCTATTTGTTTCTAAAGGATTCTTGCACTATCTCAAAGAGATCCATCTTAATAATTTCCCAAACATTTTGAAAAAAAATCTATGGGAAAACCATCCGGCCTCAAAGCTTTGCCCTTCTTCATTCCAAACACAATTGCTTCAATCTCAGATAGTGATATAGGTTTAGTCATAGCCTCATTCATTTCATTAGTAACCATGGAAGGAACGTAGTCAAGCACTAGCACTTCTTCCACACTAGCAGGAGAAAAGCCCTTTGTAAACAAATTCCCAAAGAATCTAGTGGCTTCCTAAGCAATCTCCTTATGGCAGGATATCAAAATTCCTTCTCAGGAAATGAGAGAAGTGATAGTAATCTCATGTCTTCTATTTTTACACTATATTATGAAAAAAAATGTGGTTATGTCGCCTTCCTAGAGCCAATCAATTTGTGCCTTTTGTTTCCATTAAATCTCCTCCCGGAGCTCCCATTCTTCCAACTCCTTCAATGCAGTATCTTACTCCCTATACAAGGCATTCGATAAACGTTGATGCCTAATTTTGTAGGTAATAGCATCAACTCGTGAATGTGCATCCCTTTTAGCCAAGAAGAGGTTGCCAAAGCACATCTTGTTCCACCTTTTTAGCTTATAATTCATGTACTTCAATTTCTTGACAAAGGAAGACATTCTAGTGTCATAAGTAGGCTTTCCTTCACTCCACCAGACTAGCATATGATCCTAGAGGGAAGCATCCCTCAGCCACATAATCTGAAACTTAAAAGAGGGATTCTTTGTCACTTGAAGCTTAGTAGCAAACAAAATGATTGGCCAATGCTCGAAACCTCTAACAATCTAAAATATTTGAACTAGTAGTCCAACTATCCTCCATGCAGAAGCAAGAAACTAGAAACATGTCTAACCTCTCAGCTATAGCCTCCCCTACACATCTTCTATTATTCCAAGTAAACAAACCATTAGTGGGTTTAACATCCACAACCTTTAGAAGTTCAATATTACTCCTCAAAAGCCCCACAGAAGGATCAAGCCTAGGGTTACCTACCCTCTTCTCTTCCAAACTTAAGACTGCATTAATATCTCCTGGCAAGATCCAAGGGAAAAAAGGTGCAAGAGAATGAACAAATCTTATATGTGATCAAAGCAAGGATTTTCCCATAAAATTAAGAGCATAAACATTAGTTAAAAGGAGATTCTCATTGGATTCACAACTTGTGACCACCAAGGAAATGGAAAACCTGCTAGAAATCCACCAAAGTGGGACAAGCTTACGCGGGTCCCATAAGAAAGCCATGCCACTAGAACTGCCCTGAGCCTTAATGCATTGACAATGACTTCTAGCCCAAATCTTAGATGTCTTGTTGAGCATACCATCAATAGATAACTTAGTTTCCTAAATAAAGACCACATCAAGAGAGTAAGAACCAATAAACTCTCAAAAAGCCTTTTGTCTAAAGATGCTAAACAACTCCCTTACATTCCATGAGAAGACAATCATTTCTGGGAATGAGAGAAGTGGGAATCAATGCCTTTACATATCCATACTCCACAAATGTCTCCCCAATATGCTTCACCTTCTCTTGATCATTCTTGCCTACCTTTAGAACCTTTTTAGGAGCCCCTTTTTTTCAAAACTTTTTGATGACTTCCCAACACAGGCGAGCTATCATTTCCTTTACTACCTTCTTGTAAATCTTTCTCCATATTGGGCTCAGAGAAAATGAGGTTTGGACCCTCATTTATTTCATTATCTCCCCCTGACCCCAATTCTCTTGGGACTCCCCCAGATGTATTAATATTCATTTGCACACCTACACTTTCCACCTGTGAGCCACCCTAAGTATTATTATTATGGTCCCCAACAGAAACTACTATATACTAAAAAAATTGACCACTTATGCATATTTGCAATAGCCCCATAAAATTGATCTGGGTCATCCATAGCATCAAACAACACCTCATTAAATTGTTTGTCATGTAGATTTCTCTTTTGACCTTTTCCACAATTATGGGTTTTAACTAGAATGAAGTCGTCCTTGTCTTCCATCATAGGAGCCTTCCCTTTATCCTGCTTACGAGTTGAAATAACAAGACCAATTTTAGAAATCCCTGCAAGCTTAGACTTAGGTCACATCCATTGCAAATGTTCATATTCATTACAAATTCGACATCTAAATGGCAGAGTTTCATAATCAAGTTGTTGGATCCTAAAGTTTGGTCCCAACAGAATTTCCATGGAGTCGGGTAGAGGCTTACTCAAATCAATTTCTACACAAACACGGGCATAAGTGATTACATTTTTTCCCATAGTTTTTCGTGAAGGGCCCACTGGCTTTCTTAACTAAGTTGCAACTAAATTGAAGATATCTTTTCTCCACAATTCCAAAGGGAACCATGGAAGCCTCACCCATACTGGAACCCTCAATGGAAGCTCTTCAATAGGATTAAATCCAACATGTCATGGCTTGATGAATAAAATGACCTGATTATAAAAACAAGGCCCACCTTCGAACACCCTATTTCTGTCTAACATGCATGAAAAAACCACCATAAAGTAGCTATTGAAAGCTAACATCACCTCCATTTCCCCCTCTAAATTCCATGTGGGACAAGCCCATGACTCCAAGAAAGGAAATGACACTCGAATCCCCATAAACTTATAGATCAGACCATGATTAGATAGATAATCAATATCTTCCTCAACAGAATCAAGTTTAATCACCACAACAGGGTTGTTGTCACTCTTTGCAAGGCAACCATTCACCTTTGAAGGTCTAAATTCCCTGACATGGGAAGAAATTTCTTCCATGCCAGAACTACTAGCACAAAAGAAAGGATTCTCATGCATGATCGATGAGGATCCACTTCCGATCACAGCATCCTTGTAATGCATGTTCATCCTTCTAGAATAACCTCCCTGTATAGCAATGCAAGACCAAACCAAGAACACAAAGAGAAAAAATGACTAATCCCAAAACCACAACCATAGTCACCGATTAGAAGAAAGCCCACAACCTTAGCTCCTCGCAGCCACCAGAGCTCTACAAAAATTTGCTAAAAACTAGTCTTCTCATCCCCAAAAAGCTCATGGCTACAACAATTACACAACACAAGCTAAAATGCAGCGACCAAAAGCAAAGGAAACACGAACCTTAGGTCCCTGCACACTCCCAATAGGTGCCCCAAATTGATCCCCGCACACTAACTGGCAGCGATCCAAGAGTAACGACTAAGGCACAAATGCCCTAGCCCAGAACACCATCGCAGAGATTAGCCATCATGTCCTCGAGTCCCTAGTTACCATTTTATTAATATTTTAACTATCATAACAAAATATTTTTATATAAAATTCTAACTTTTTATTTTCCAGAGACGGATGGAAATAAAATATATTAAAATTCTACCTATAATTTTCTATCGGCTTATCCCTTGAACCTCCTTAGGTGCAAGTGCTAGTAAATAGAAGAATTAATTTTATGTGTCTACATCGTCATATAGACTTCTTCATGCAAGTCACCATTGACGAATGCACTCTTGACGTCCATTTGGTGGACTTCCATCCAAATTGGACTGAAATGGCAAGGACAAGGATAATGGTACTCATTTTGGCTGGGGGAGCAAAAGTCTCCTCATAATCAATGCCCTCTTTCTATGAGCGCATTTTGGCTGTGGGCACATCTTGTTTGAGTGTGGTAACAACTGAAGCTGCCAAATATTGAGAAGCAAATTGACCCTTTTTGAGCCGGATATCACTATTATTCAAATTGCAGGAAAGGAGATGCAGGGAGAGTCAGCGCCCCTTCCAAGGCGCAAATATCAAGTCTATTAACCTGGAGGTAATCACAGATTGCAGCTACTGGGAGATTCAATTTCTGAATGGAATAACACATTCCAGATTTCTGAGTTCAATAATTTTCATTTGCATGAAACATGCTTATTATGTGGACTTTGTTTATCTCCGGCAGTGCATGATTGATGCAAATCTGTTATTGGTGTATATGATTATTGCCCCATCAGGAAACAGACCGTATACATGATTTTATGATAAAGTCTAAGAACTATGCATCAATTTTTTAAGTATATGTTGTAACTTCTGACGGTACAGAAGGATTATATTGTATTTAGAAACTGAATTTGAGGTTATACGTTTTAATATCATTTTATGAATATTGTTGTTAGCCTTGGCATGTTTTGGAACTGTAAGATTTTTATAAGCTGGTATATTTGTTAGCCTTGTCATGTTTTGGAACTGTAAGATTTTTATAAGCTGGTATATTTCATCAGCCATTTGAAATATCAAAAACATGAAATTCAATTAATGATATTATTGCTGTTGTAATATTTTAGCATATTGTCATGCTCCAGCAATGCATGGTATTACAGAATAGTTATCTGTTGCATGGTATATTTCATCAGCCATTTGAAATATCAAAAACATGAAATTCAATTAATGATATTATTGCTGTTGTAATTTTTTAGCATATTGTCATGCACCAGCAATGCATGGTATTACAGAATAGTTATCTGTTGAATATTTTATTGCATAATTTTTGTGTTCACTGAATGCTATCCATATTTGGAATAAGAAACCCAGTACTGTGATGATTATTTTTAATGTCCTTAAAATCAAGTGAAAATACAAACTCAGATCAATAGAATGCAAACTGTTTCACAAAATGCCTGCCTAGCATAATTGTAAAAATCGCAAGTTTTGATCAAAACACTCTAGGAGAGGTTATTTAAATGTAGCTTACCTGCAAGTAATCATGGAAAGCAAACAAAGGAGTTGCTACAATCACGATGCCAATAAATTGCCACGTTGCACGATGGAAACCGGTCACATCTTTATTGGATAGAGTTGTGGAAAAGTCTCTTTGTATGTAAGACAAAATAACAAAGATACCTGTGTCAAAGGGAGTATTAATTTTTAAAAGCAGTAAGACGTGACAAATTAAGTCAAAATGGTACAAATTAGACCAAAATTTAGAGCAAATAAACAAAAATGAGTCTAAAATATTATGTATGTGTTCCCAAAAGTTTTTTATTTTGGATAAAAACTAGAAAGTTTGCATATAAGTTCCATAGTCATAGAAGACCTTATTCCCTATTGCTTGTTATTCCTAGCATAAGATCCTATGAGAAAAAACTAAAAGTGTCAAGTTCTATGCCTTCTAACTACCAACTCCATCTCATGAGACATAAAAGTTCAAGTACAATAAAATAGAGACCATAAAAATATTCATGTCCAGACAATCCTCACATTTGATTTTATAAAATTAAAAGAGTGGGTATCGTTTATTGTATGTTGGGTATCTTCTTCATAGTATATCAAAGAAAAAATTTCATATAGACAAAACCATAATTTATATCCTAAATAATTTAAGCTTGCCCAAATAGTGTTTCATGGAACACTACAATCTCAATTGCATGTCACAAGTTTATAAGTTATGAGGAACTGAGACAAAAAGTTGTGTTTTAAACAAAACATAATAGTGTCAGGAACTATCATAAGTACAGAATCGGTAACACAACACCCCTGGCCACACATCAAAAATCTCGTGTATAACCTACTTAAAGAATTATCACACATAACATGCGAAATTGAACATCTTATCCTAAATTAACTCCCAAAGCAATTTGAATAAATCATGTTAAATAGCAAACAAATTATACTTCTCATTTTACACCAAAGAAGACAACAAAGCAATACTAGACCAAATAATGTGATGTCCCATTTTTTATCAAATTAATTTGGTGGAGAAAATGCTTGTTCCTATATTTCCTATGGGCTAAGGAAAATTGCTAGAGAAATAAATTTAATTAAAGTTGATTGTTTGTTCTTTTAAAAAAAATTTAAAAAAATGCCTAATAAACTTTTTAATGTGACCGGTGACGCTGGTATGACACGCCCTCCAGGCCCACGTGAAACACTATTGACTTGGAGCTATGAACCAGTGAAGCCATAAATGGGGGACCTCATCCCCAATTAACAAAGCTGAGGCACAAACCAATGAGCACATTGGATCAGCGATGGCACAAGCCCGCAATCACAATGGCCCAGCAAGGGTTTGAACTTGGGTGGGGACAACAAGACCACCAGTTAACCAACACTATAAGTGGTGAGCCACAAGTTGATTGTTTGTTCTTGATTTAATTATTATTTCTCATTTTTTATAAAAGGGGCAATGTAATTAATAAAATATTATTATTTTTGTGTATTTTCCAAGTGTGAAAATTCATGGAGGTTGGGATAATGACTCCCAAATCACTTGGCATCTTCTTTTATGATAATTTCTTTGGTGGGATTATAAAATATTATGACAGCTCATAAATAAAGAGTTACAATTCATAATATTGGCAAATGAGGAGAATTAATGAGATGAAAATTAATGGAGTTACAATAAATTAATTTAGGGAGAGAATCTCCATTATGAAATATTCTATGACAGGTTTCTATGTTACAAGTTTCAAGTTCGAGTTCATGTTTGGCAACAACAAAATTCAGATGAAGTTTGGCTAGGAACAAAATTTCGAAAAAAAGAAATTGCGATCAAATCGTTTTCTATAAAAAAAAAAAATTTAAATATAAGTAATATAACTACAAAATTATCAAAATAGTTTAACATTGCTAATAATTAAGTTCAAGTAAATCAATATGGCATTTTTTTATTTTCCCAAATTCGGTTAAGGGTTTGTGTATATATGTGTAATAATAGAAGCAGAAATAAGGATGGCGGAGCAACAGAGGAGGGAAGGCCTAGGGTTTCGTATCAGGCAAGAAGCAGGGAGGAGAGAAGGCTTTGACAGGCGTGGCCCACGAAGGCCGTGGTTCCCACTGGCCAAGAGGGCAATTCCTGACAACAAAATCTCAGACAGAATAGGCACGGAGAGGTTTCAGCAGGGCCCGCAAAACAAATGGGGTTCTGCACGAATTTTCTCTGGCCGCAAGGATGGGGGGCATAAAACAACGGATCAAATATGGCGCCCAAAGGAAGATACGAGGTCTCAACACAAGCCTATCACCAAAGAGAAACCGGAAACTACAGACAACCGGACTATTAGTGTTCGAGTGGAATCAGAAACGTGGAAAAATTCGGTACAAATGCTAAGGGCTCGAGCCTTTTTCATGAAATGGGGAGGAGGATGGCCGGCATACCCCAAGATCAGAAACTGGGTGACTGTCGAATGGGGTCCCCTCTTTGAAGTAAAAACCCTGCCGAACAATTTCTTCTTGATCATAGCAGATACAGAGATGGAAAAAACCAGAATCATGTTTAACGGACCCTTCATGATGGGAGGGATCGGTTTTTACATAAAAGACTGGACTCCAAATTTCAATCCTAAGTAGGCTTCTATTGAGGATGTCCCAATCTGGATTCGAATTTATAATTTGCCACATGAATACTGGCATGCCAATATCTTCAAAATGATTGGTGACAGACTGGGCAAATTTCTTAAAGCAGATGAAGTGGTGGACAAAACGGACTTCTGCATGTACGCTAGGATTTGCATCCTGTGAAAACCCCATCCACTCCTGTCGCACGCGGTGGAACTTCGCACAGCCGAAGGATACTGGTGGCAAGAAATAGAGGTGGAAGAAACTTTGGAAAAGTGCAAAGAATGTAAGGAATGGGGGCAAAAGGCAGAAGAATGCTTAGTTAGGCAGAAAGGGAAGGGTAAAGAGGTCAATAGTCTAGAGAATATCTTGGCCCGCCTTATCCCAAATCCAGAAAATTTATCGGTGCCTCTTACTGAAGAGCAACAAGAACACACCCTCGCGGCCACTGAAGGGGCCCAAGTGAAAAAAGGGAATGAAAAGGAAAACCAAGGGGAGACCAATGAGGCTTGCAAACATCTTGGGAGGGAGGCAGAGACAACCCTAACAGAGATTGGCTCACCCACCCTAGTAGCTGAGGACGCCCAACCAACATGCCTATCACCACTGGCGAACTTGGACCAAGAACCAGCAATGGAGAAGGATGGTCTCTTGGAGAGCGAAGTACTCTATAACAACCAAGAGGGTCCTAGCGAAGGATTCAAGGACATACATATGTCCCCGATGAAACAGGGGTCAGGAAGCCCGGAGTCAGATATGTAGACCATGCTCAGCGAAGGTCAATCAGAGGACCTCCTGGGACTCAATGAGGAAGTTGGTATTAAGGAGCCCCACACGATCAAGCAAACAAAGTCGCAAATGAGTAAAGCCAATTTAGGAAGCCAAAAAACAAGAGGAAGGAAATCAAATCAGCAGTTACTAGTGGATGCAGGTAACACTAAGGGGCAAACAAAGCTTCGATCGGGAAGGGACCTTTTCCCTTCTGGGCAGTCATGAAGTTCCTTAGAATGTCAGGGGCTGCAACGCCCCTGACAAGAGGCTTTTGATTAAACGAGGGTTTGATCAAGCGAAACCTGATTTAGTATGTATCTAGGAGACTAAGTTAGATAGTGAAAATGCAGCAAAGGTGTTTGGAGTAAGACAAAAATGGTCTGGTTTTTTTGTTGACGCGGTTGGGGCCTCTGGAGGCTTGGGGATCATATGTAACCCCAGATTGGTAAAGGTGGAAGCAGTCACTAAGGCAAGATACTGGCAACTGGCCAAGGTGAGTTCCTTTACGATTAATGTCTCAATTTTTTTATTCAATGTATATGGTCCGACCAAATCAGAGGATAAATGTCGGGTTTGGGAAGAAATTGCACTGGCCCTTACTGGTCTTGGGCAGCAAGTGGCAATCATTGCCAGGGATTTTAATGCTACCGTCGTGCACTTGGACAAACGGGGTGGTAGAAGTAGACTGAGTAGGGTTCAAACAAACTTTCAAAATTTTGTAGTAAACAATGGACTATGGGAAGTGATAGCGGGTGGAGGGAATTATACATGGACAAATAGGAGATCCGGCTTCTCTAACATAGCGGAAAAGCTGGATAGATTTTTCTTGGCAGGAAACTGGAATGTTCTCCCATTCGTGTTTGAGGCTCAAATCTTGGGTTTGTCAGGGTCGGATCATTTCCCGGTTTCACTACGGTTCCATAAGGATGGGACACCACCTCGAAACCCTTTCAAGATGGAGAAATGTGGCTAAGAGAGCCAGGATTCAAGGAGTTGATTACTCAATGGTGGGCTTTGGCACCAATAGAAGATGGGAACTCAGCTTTTCAATTCTGTAAGAAATTGGGGTTTATTAAGCAAAAGCTGAAAACATGGAATAGGACACATTTTGGTGATATCTTTGCAGAAAAACTTAGATTAGAGGGACAGCTGGAAGCTTTAAATTGCAAAGCGAAAGATGAAGGTATGGATGAAGTAGATTTCCTAACAAAAAAAGACCTTCTGTGTAGATAGAGTGAAATTCTACAAAGAGAGGAAGTTTTTTGGAGACAGAAATCGCGGGAAAGTTGGCTCAAAGCAGAAGACAGAAACACAAAGTTTTTCCACAGTTCAGTTAAAATCAAAAGGAGTGTTAATAGAATTCTGGCTATCAAGAGAGCTAATGGCAACATGTCAGAGGAGAGTGAAGACATCAATAGGGAGGCGGTAGGTTTCTTCTCCAACCTGTGGGGGGGAAGGGGCCAATGATGATAGTGCCCAAAGAGAACTCCTCCAACTTATTCTGCGTACGGTCAAGCCGGAGGATAACCAAAAACTTACTGCCCCAATGACGCTATCTGAACTAAAGGCGGCGGTGTTTGGCACCGAGGCCTAATGGCTTCCAAGCTTTCTTCTACCAAAACTTCTGGGAGTTGCTTGGACCAGAGCTGCTGGTTGTGGTCGAAGAATCAAGATCCAAAGGTTTCATTCTTAAGGATTTCAATAATACAATGGTGACCTTAATTCCTAAGACAGAAAATCCCAGTACCTTTGAGGATTTCCAGCCCATTTCTCTCTGCAACACGATCTATAAAATCATCACCAAGGTAGCAGCAAACTGCCTAAAGATAGTTTTAGTGAGCCTGATATCCTGGGAACAGAGCGGTTTCACTCCCAACCGAAACATAGTTGATGGAATCATAATTGCTCACGAAGCAATCCATTCGGCTAGAAGCAATGGACAGCGACATATGATTTTAAAACTGGATATTAAAAAGGCATATGACCGAGTGGACAGAGGATTTCTAATAGAGATATTAAGGAAATTTGGTTTCGATGAAAATTGGGTTCAATGGATAAAAGGAATGATAGGATCTTACAGAGCCTCGATTTTAATCAACGGCAGCCCCCAAGGTTTCTTCGAAACGACTCTGGGAATCCGTCAAGGCGACCCAACGCCTTTCTTATTCATTATCTTGGCCGAAGTGCTTGGGAGGGCTATTTCAAGAAAAAAAGCACAAGGCATGTGGAAAGGCATTAAGATTGCGCGTGGAATGGAAGCTACATCTCATTCCCAGTTCGCGGATGATACCTGTCTCTTCGGGGTGGCCTCTTAGATACCTACAGCATAGCGTCACGACAAAATGTCAACTAGCAGAAATCAGCAGCGTTTTTCTTTGGAACAGAAGCTGGTTCGCAGAAGGATATTGCTAGAGCTCTTGGAGTTAGAATTGGCAGACTCCCTGGGAAATTCCTGGGCACCCCCCTTTTTGCTGGTACAGATAAAACAGAGTTATGGACTGATTTGGTCGACAAATGTCATGCTAGGATGGATGGGTGGAAGAGTAAGTGGCTCACTTTGGCGGGGCACATTTTATTACTAAAAACTGTAATCTCGGCAATGCCTATCTACCCAATGGCTTGTTTCAAGATAACAACTAAAACAATTAAATGCATACAACAAAAAATGCGAAAATTTCTTTGGAACGATGCACAGGAGCAGGACAAAATCCCCTTGATGGCTTGGGACAGAGTTTGTAAAAAAAAGGTGGGAGAGTAGGAATTAGAAACTGGAAATTGATCAATGAGGCGATGGAAGCCAAACTGGTTTGGCAAATGTATTGCAAACCAGAATAGCGATGGGTGCAAATGTTACAAGCCAAATATCTGGACTGTCAAGATTGGGAAAGAATCCTCACTATTAATAACCCTCCCAGAGGCTGGGCACTTTGGAACTTTCTAATAAGTTGCAGACCAATAATTACGGACCACCTGTCTTGGCAAATTGGGGATGGTGGGAAAGCCTCCTTTTGGCAGGACTCTTGGGATGGGCAATCGGCTCTGGGCCAAGGTGTGCCGCCCCAAATCATCATGGCCACCAAACAAGAATGGGGTACAAAGGTAGGTATTTTTTAGATCTAACTTCTTTTGTCCTGGGTCAGGAACTTAAATGGAAGGAGACTACGGAGCTGGGACTCTCAACGGAACATCAAGAGACCTTGAAGAAAATTTTGAACAGCTGAGTGGTCATTGCATCTGAGGACCAAGACGAAGTGGTTTGGGTAGGTGCTAAAAGTGGCCAGTCCTCGGTAAAAATTGGCCATGCCTTGCTAGAAAATGAGAGACGAAAAGTGGAGTGGGAAGAAAAGATTTGCTGGAGAAAAGACTGTCTACCAAAAGCAGCTGCTTTCGCATGGTTGGCAGGGAATGGGAGAGCCCTCACTGGGGACTGGCTAATGCGGCTAGGATTCGCAGGGCCCTTCAGATGTGTGTTGTGTAATAAAGCGGAGGAGACCGTGGACCACCTCTTCCTAACCTGAGAATTCGCACAAAAGGTGTGGAGATTCGGACTAGGGAAACTAAACTGGCATGGAACCCTGCCTGATAAACTGGGTGAGTGGCTTACCTCGTGGCCAAACCCAAAAGGCATGTCCTCATTAGCAGCAATATGGCATGTCCTCCCTTCTCACACACTATGGCTGATTTGGAATGAGCGGAATAAGAGAATCTTCTCTGAAAAAGCTAAAACAGTCGACAGATTTCTTGCAAGTTTTGAAATAGCAGTCTCAGAATTGGTGTCCAACGCGGCAGCACAAACCAATGCCAGTAAGACCCCGTTCACTAAAGCTAACATGTTAGTTCAGCACCAATGGCCGTGGGTAAAGTACAGACCCGTTAATGGGAGTGGGAGGGTGCAACCTCTGACTAGGGAAGAGGAAGCACAAAGAAACAAATGGCAACCACCATCCCCCGGATAGGTCAATAAATTTTGACGGTGCCTCTAGAGGCAACCCTGATATATCCAGAATAGGATACATAGCTCGTAATGAAAAGGGAGAGATTCTGGCTTCAGGTGCCAAAAGGTTGCGAGATGCAACAGATAATGAGGCGGAATGTCTGGCTACAGTTGAAGCTGTCCTCATGGCAAGAAGACTCCAGTTTAGGAGAATTCACCTAGAAGGTGACTCAATCCTAGTAGTAAATGGGATCGCCAAGGGCCAAATGGATACATGGTATCTGAATAAGCATATCAGAAGAATCAGAAGCATGATGGGAGAGTTCGAAGATTTCAAAGCCACACAAGTGCTGAGATCGGCAAACGAGCTAGCAGATAAACTCTCAAATTTGGGAGCAGATGGATCCTTTGTGGATAAATTCGAAATCTTCGAAGACTTTAGGAATGAGAGATAAAAATTTGGGAACTACTAAGGGGAGAAACCATTGCCGAGGCTGAATTCTCAAAACCTAAGCATGGCAGTGTCACACCACCAAACTACGTGCCAGGCTTGCAAGAAACTAAGCCATGAATGCCGCCAAGAGTTGAGGGTGAGCTCGTAATTATTAGATGCCCCCAAACCGAGAACTCACAGTAAGTGAAAGCCGAGATCGTACAAGAGGGAGTTAAGAGATATGATGCGTTTCTCGGCAATTTGATGGAAACATCGTTTGCTTCCAGAGACTTCAGCGGCAAGTTTAAAACATTGACGACACAAGCAAGACTACATTCTTTGAGACGAAGTGGAAACAACAGCGCAATGGAGGCTAACTTCTCTCTTTCCACCATTGGGCAAATTCCAGCCTTCGAAGGCCCCATCACTATAAATAGGCTGAGCCATATCTTCACAGGGGAGGGAGACGACTTTTGGGCGGCCATTAGAGAAATCTTAGGAGAGCATTTTCTGCAGAAGTGGCTCTCGCTCTGATGGTTGCGGAATCGAAGGAGGAAGTGAGGAGGGTAATCAGGCATTGCATGGTTTTAAAATGGGTGGATGGTGTGGAGGATATTATTCAACGGGCAGAGGTGGGGTTGGGGCTGTGTATGGGTGAAGAGCCCTTCCGAATGGTGGGAAGAGGGAGCCGAGGTCTGCAACCGCTCGTGGTCTAGTCAACCGCCAGCCCTGAAGATGTCCATTTGGCACAGGCTTTGGGCAGTTGTTAGGAGCTGCTAGTGGCACTGGATAGGAGCAAGGCGGAGAAAGAAAAGGTGGAAGTTGAGCTCAACGAACGCAAAAGGAAGACAACACCCATCAAGTCTTCTGCGGCTCTGGATGAAGATGGCAGGCCACATGTCCGCCGTCAATTGCCGGTCACAAGGCGGGGCGGAAAGGCCATAACAGCTAGACAGGCCAGGAAGGAAGCGGCAACTGGTACGAGCGGTGGAGTCGATGACAGCACCCGAGTTGGGGCACTCGTGGAGAAATGTGGAGCCTTTGGGAACTTTTCCAAAGAGGATGCTGCAAAGTGGTTTCGATAGTTGAACCAAAGTCTTTTTTTGGTGTGTCTGTTCATTGATGTCTGTTAATAGATGTCTCTTTTTGCTATTGTATAAGCTATTACATAGCCAACCCTAGTAGTTAAATATCGAATGCAAGGAAGTTTTTGCATCTTGTAAACGAATGCCATATGTGGCCAGAATGTAACCTCTTTTTAAATCAATACAAAAATCAAACATTACCGATCAAAAAAAATAATAGAAGCAGAAATAGGGAAATATCCCGATTATACCCGATTAATCAAGAATCGCAGCCTGAGCCAATTTTTACCCCAAAAAGTCAAGAAAAAATGGGTCAAACCTAGTCAACAAGTTTTTACCAAAAACTAGCGATTAAATCGGGTTTAAATCGCTAAAAAATCAGGATTAATCTGTAAAAAAACCCTGCCAAAACTTGTCATCTGAAACCCTAAAATGCACAAAGGAAAACGTCACCATTTCTCATCAAGTGGCGTGGGTTGTAGTCAAAAACCACACAATAGACAAAGTATTCGACATTTGCAGAGCAACAACAGAGGGGAGGATTCGCCATTTGCAGAGCGACAACAAAGCCAACCTCCAAGTATTTTGTATATCAAGTTCGAATATATATAAAATATTTTGTATGTATAAATATGTGTTTTCCTGCACACATGGAGTGTTCCTTTTAAGAAGAGCATATGAGTTTGGCTACAAATCATTCCAGTTGTTTATTGATATATTTTAACTGTGCAAATGCATCGTTTACTGTATATTTTGACTATGCAAATAAATGATATATTTATAAACGATAAATAAACAATATATTTGCATTTGCACAGTAAATTTATAAACCCTTTCTGTATATTATATTTGTACTGTAAATTTATATTTCTGTATATACTAATTTACATTTCCAGAATATATTTCAAGGCTGGTATGTATTTACATATACAGAATACATGAAATATACAGAATATATAGATAATAGAACACAGAATATATGTAAATTTACAGTATATGAAAATTATATAGATAATAGAATATATAGTAAATAACACATCAAAAATACAGATAATATGAAACTTATACTGTAAATACAGAACATACAGATAATAGAATGCAAAATATATGTAAATTTACAGTATATGAAAATTATACAGATATAGAATATACTGTAAATAATACATATCAAAAATACAGATAGTAAGAAAATTATACTGTAAATAATATATATACAGATGATAGAATACAGGATATATGTAAATTTACAGTATATGAAAATTATATAGATAATAGAATATACTGCAAATAATTTATATCAAAAATACAGATGATAAGAAGTTAAGAACATTATACTGTAAATACAGAATATACAGATAATAGAATACAAATATATGTAAATTTACAATATATGAAATATATGTAAATTTACATTTCCAGAATGTGTAAATTTATATTTCTACATATACTGACTTACATTTCCAGAATATATTTCTATATATTTCTTTGTATATTGGTTTATATTTCTGTGTATTTTTGTATATACTGTATTATACAGATATATTATTGTATATTATTTGTATATTATTGTATATTATCTTTATAATATAGTCATAGAAGCATAGAAAATAAACAGAAAACATATCAAATTGGCATTCTATGTTTATGTATTCTTTAAAATAAATCTGCATATATTTTATTGCAATTTTGTTTATGAACTAAATCTGTATATATTTTATTGCGATTTTGTTTTTAAAATAAATCTGCTTATATGTTTATGAAATTTTGTCCAAGTATTCTATTGCAAAAACTTCGTGCAAAACTTTAAAAACTAGCATAACTTAAAAGACTAAATTAAAATGCTTTTGCAAATTCTTGATCACAATGCCACGTGTGAGACTTTGCGTGGACACATTGCACATTGATTGTCAGTACAACTAAGGTTAAATGCATTTGGTGTATGAACGAAGTCAGTGGTGGAATTTACCGCTTCAAATGGTATTTGGCAAAAGAAGCATGAAATAACACCACAACATGCACTAAACGCCCTGCAGATGTTTCATACTAGGCCAAAAAATCTCTTGATGGAATTACTAAGGACAAGGCAAAAGAGGCGAGAACCGAGATTCAAATAGGTTCCACTTTTATAGGTGTTAGGAGGAATCAATTGGATGAGGAAGATGGTTGAGGGGAGGGTTACAGGGAATTTGAGACTAGTCGGAGAACACCTACTATAGCACGTAGCCCAAACACAGGTGGAGGGAACATCAATGATTTCTTTGAACCTCATACTACACCAGGATAACAAACCACTTTGGAAAGTACGGAGTGGCGAAAAATTGTCCATGAACAGGGAATGAAGACAATTTCAATTTTTTTTTCTCCTCTACCTTGGCATTCCATGCTTGCAAATCTCCATATTGACAAGCTATGATGGATGGCCTTGCAACTGCAGGGCCTGGGTTTAAAGCCCCATCTTAAGAGACAATGAGAGTTATTATGCTCAATGATGCAGTAAAAGATGTTCAACATGTTGTTGAAGAGCATCAATTAGAGTGGGCTAGTAGTGGGTGCACCATTATGTCAAATGGATGGACAAATATAAGGAACTGATCCCTCATCAACTTCCTCATCTCTTGTGATAGACTAAATATATTTCTGAAATTTGTGGATGCATCTGATGCAGGAGCATCTAGGGATCTTGACAATCTTGCATCAACCAAAAATATTTCCTTTTAGTTTCTTTGATGTTATGTTCCAGTTGGGCAGTTTTGGTGTTTTAGGTGACAGTCACTCATGTTGGCTCGTCATCTTATGCGATCAAATGGGTTTGTTCTAGACACCTTGGTGAAGCTTTGTCTATGATCGCATCGTGTTTCACTCTGTTTTCGAGAAGATTTCTTAAGTTTGGTCCGATCTTATTTTTTGTTCTTATTCCCTGTTGGAGAGGTCAAAGCGGCTTTCGATCCTGTGTTGGAGTTTGTGTGTGCGATCGTGCCTTGATGTTTAGTACCTATTTGGGAGCAGTTTCCTATGATCGCATCTCTTTTGTTCGTGGTTGTTCGAGTTTGGATTCATCTTGTGCTTGTGGGTATCGTGATCATTTCTTGTTTAGACCGATCTAAGGGATTTATCGTGCGGTTGGTGATCGTTGGATCTTAACGTGTACGGTCATGGCTCGTGATTGTTGGAATTTGTGTGGACCTATATTTATGATCGCGTGTCCTTATGTTCTGTTTATGGTGATCAGTGTTTCACATTTTGCGTCTTGTCCTAAATGTTGTTACACGTTTCCTTTTGTAATTCTTTGTGTGGCCGACCTGTTGGTGGCAATGTATAAATGTAATGTATTGATGTATATTAGGGGTAGCATCTAGGAGAGAGAGGAAGTAGCATCCAAGGGGATGATAGTTCTGAGATGTAGCAGATTGGAATGTAGGACCTGAGAGTGATTTTGTAGTGGGTCGTAACCTGGAAGACCTTATAGCCCGACATATTTGTAGCCAATTTTGTGTAAAATTCTTGTTGATGACAATAAAAGTTGTTATGTTTGATTCATATCACTGTGTTTCTTTGTTATTTCTGTTGTGTTGACTTAGGCTGCAAGGTTGGACATCTCCTTTGGGGATTTCTCCTTCCTTGACTACATCAGATGGTATCAGAGCAAGTTTCTACCTTGTGGTGGCAGTAATCTGAGATCCTGGACTTGCGAAGTTCCTGGGGTGTTGCTTGTGAGGTGGCAGAGACTAGATCTGGCTCGCATCAACGAAGGACTTGCGTACGAATGGTTGGAAGGGATTGTTGCGAAAGGTTGAGTTGTTACTGGTTAATGGCTAGTATGAGTTTTCAAAGTGTGATTTGTTGATGTGGTGGTAGATTGTTTGTTCGATCCTGTGGAGGGCTTGTTGTGGGGTGGCAGAAAGTGGATCTGACCTGCACTCATTGTGGATTCGTGTGAGATGGCTCGGAGAGGAACTGTTGTTGTTGTTGACGGCTAAAAACCTTGGAATAAGTTGTGTTCTTTGATGTATCCTATTGGTGGATAGATCGCCGATTCGAGGCAAATTGCGAAGGTTGTCAATTGATCGTCGATGGAGAGGCAATTGAAGTCTTGCAATCAGACCGCCAAAGTGAGGTAGTTGCACCTTAGGAGAGGGGAGATTCTGATGAAGAAGACTAAGCATGTGATGGAGAAGAGAAAGAGGAAGATGACCTTTACCATTGCGTGGATTCTTCAAATTCCTAGGCTAGGTAAGTTCAGAGAGAAAGCAAGAAGAGAAAATGATTGAGTTGAAGAGACAAGTGGAGGAAATAGAGATGGAGTTGCAAAGAAGATTTTCTTGTTAGAAGGAGGATTCTCTGGAGTATTTTGTTGAACTTGAGGTTGATGAAGGCATAGGAGATGTTGCTGGTGTGAATGATGCAGAGGGAAGAAGTCTTGGTAAAGGCTTGGAGGATGTTATTGGATTAGAGGAGCTTGTTGAAAAAAGTATACCGGTGAGAGTTCTTTCTTCTGAAATGTTTGTAGATGAAGAAGGGGTTATTGATGAGTTCCTGAATCGATTGACTGGATCTGATGAGCAAGTTGGTGAGTGTCATGTTGTTGTGCATGTTGTTGATTACGAGGTTCCTTTGGGTGAATTTCTTATGGTTGCATCTGATAGTTTGAAAGTTGTTGAGGTAGAAGCTGAGTGGGATACTTTGGTTGAGGAGAGTTGTTTTCGTGTGATTGAGAAAGAGTTTCCTGTGGTTAGATTTGGTGTTCTTGTTGAGCTGATTGAAGAAGGATTCATTGCAAAGAGTGTTGTTGCTGATGATACTGTTGCTGAGCAGTATGGCAGAGCTTTCGATGAGCTTGTTGTGAGTGAAGGATTGCAGACTGAAGCATTTCAATTTGATGCTAACTTATTATAGAGATTACTTTGTGGATGTGAAGGTAAGGGTTTGAGTTACCTTGTTGATACCGATGTGATTGGTTGTAGAGATGAGATTATTGTTGCAAAGCAGGTCTGGAAGGTAGAGCAGAGTTCCTTTGGAAGGAAATGGTACTTGGACATGGGAATGGATATTCCGAAAGTGAAGATAAAGATAGGGTTGGTGGAGTTAGTGTTGTTGACTAAGGAAGTGTGATGATGGATAGAGGTAGCGGAATTCTTGAGTTCTTTGTTGCTGATGATCTGATGACTGGGAGTAATCAGATGTGTGCTAAAGATGGAATGAAGTTGCAAAAGTTGTATAGAGAGTTTGAGAAGGAGAGTGCAGATCTTATGCATTGTTTTGTTGCTGATCAGTTTTGTTTTGTTAGAGAGTTGGTTATCTGGTCTGATTTGGTGCTGAGGATATGGAAATCATATCAGAGAGGGCAGAGAGTTCTTGTGTACCGGTTCATATTCTTAACCATGAGGCTTGGGAAGCCTAAAGTCAAAATGAAATCTTTTTATCCAGTTGTGGATTTCTTCTACAGCTGCAAAGTGAGAGGCTCACTTTTAATTAACCCCGAGTGTCTAATGCAGGAGCATCATGGGATCTTGACAATCTTGCATCAACCAAAAATATTTCCTTTTAGTTTCTTTGATATTCCGTTCCAGTTGGGCAGTTTTGGTGTTTTAGGTGGCAGTCACTCATGTTGGCTCGTTATCTTATGCGATCAGATAGGTTTGTTCTAGACACCTTGGTGAAGCTTTGTCTACGATCGCATCATGTTTCGTTCTGTTTTGGAGAAGATATCTGTAAAGAGCCCAACCTGGCTCTTTGACAATTCAATTTGATTTTGCACGAAGATAACAATTTCTAACAATAATTCCTTTATTTAAATATTCATTTTCAGTTTGACAATTCTCAGTCAGCATACACAATTATTTCAGAATGCTTACTTGATGAAATTCTGGAAATTACATTCAAAGCATTTATTTCCAATATGAAATTCGAAACTAAATACATCAACACTAAATAACTTTGCAAAAGACTGAAACCAATTTCCAGATTAAATGCATGTGAAATACCATTTTCGTCCGTGCGTTTTTAAAACGTAATAATCCATCTACAAACTGAAACGCCACCATCCAAAATATCCTTCATTAGTTAACGCAAATCCTAATGTTGTCATCGTGTTGCATGCAAGCCGCGGCTGTATCTTCCATCCGCTATGCTTAAACCATGGCGCAATATCAAACCTTTACTGACTATACCGCTTGTAAATTAGGTGACGTTGAATGTCTGCAAACAATTTAATCACCCACGTGAATGATAAACTCCCTACCGTGACTTCTCAACACAGTCTATAATTCTTCCTTTCCACCACGCTGATCCCTAAAGAGCCACCACAAATCACCAAACTAAGCGTCTGATTCAAAGTGCTGCAATTACTTATTCGAATTTGCAATTCAATAAGTTCCAAAATTCCAAACCCTTCGCAATTTCACCAAGGCACAAGTTTTTAATAAAAGCATGAATAATAACATCTATTCTAGAATTAATTGCACTCTCAGTGTGCCAATTAATTATCAACAAACTCCCCAAATAACAATCTCCAATATAAATCCAATTCTCTCCTTAGCTACAGAAATACAATAGAGAGATCTTGCAATTGTTTACCTCAGCACAATTGCATAGTGAAGAAACTCAGAAACCCTTATACTTCAGCAAGGGCACAATTCAGAAATTCCGGCACAGAGCCACAAAGTCAAAAGTTCAATCAATAATCGAATGCCAATCCCAATAAAATGAGCTCATTATATAATCCATCCTTGGCCACAGTTTCCCAAAAAGAGCTTCAGATCACAGCTCTTTTAATTGTCAACTTCTAAAAAATTATTATAATAAAGTATTATAACAATATGACTTTAATTATTAATTAATTAATAAATATGAGCTCGTGCAATAAATCCAACATCCGCTGCAGGTGACGACTAACTGCCAGAGCCACCCACTGTACTGCCAAAAATGGTAACTGCCACAAATTGACTTACTAAAAATAGTAAGTCCCCAGCCAAAGAACTGCACAAACTGAATATAGTCTGGAGCACTGACCAAACTGACTTACTAATAGTAAGTCCAGACTTACTAAAAATAGCAAGTCTGCCAACTGGGACACTCAAAACCAGACGTCAACTCACGAGGGTCGCGATAATGAGCTGACAAAGCCACTGCCAATACCTGCTAAAATTGGGGACATCACAGTCCTCCCTCCCCAAAATTGCTTGTCCTCAAGCAATCGAATATCTCACTGGAGCCTCCACCCGCAACCCATAAAAAGCACGTCACATCCCTGCCATCCCAGAACCAACTATAAACCCATGACATTAGCAACACCAGTAACATAACCTGTATCATAACCCCAAGTGCCTGCGCTGATGAGGTGGAGATTTGGACATCACCAGAAGATGACTCAACAGGAGAACTCATCATACTAAACTTCACTGACTCTCCCCAGTCATCCTGCAACCAATCCGTCTTTGGTACAGACCAGCTGTGCACCTTATGTAAATACTGAACATGTGAGTCAAATATGAGGTTATAAACACTCATCACAGTATAGACTCGATCCCCAGTAGGATCGTCTCTGTCCTCATCCTCGTGTTGTTGCAATGACTCCTCCATCTCATCCATGTAAACCCACATGTCGCGCTTTACTGCCCCTTTCGGCCTGAAACCGCAAGTATGACCTTTAGAGAAAGGCCCCTTGCACCAAAAGCAAAGTTGTCTCTTCCTCAGGTCTTCTCTGGAAGTATCATCAAATCTCCCCATTGACTTGCCCTTGTCCTCAACAACGGATGGAGACTCCTCATCAACAGGTGGAGGATCAGATGACTTCGGGGCACCCTTGCTCCGAGATGATGACTCAATATCTCGGGCCTTCTTCATCACCTCCTTTAAAGTGGGTGGGTCCAAAGACTTAACCCATCCACGGAGTGGCTCTGCTAACCCCTCCAAAAATAGCATCACTCTCCTCCACTTTGAGATATCATACAGCATGACTGATATGCGCTGAAACTCGTTGATGAAGCCCTCTAAACTAGCTGTCTGACGCAACTGACCCAACTCTCTAAAATAAACCTCTGGATCTTTTCTGTCAAAGCGCTTAATCAGCCTATCCACAAACTCCTAATAGACAGTAATCTGGTCATGATGTAGTGATCTCAACCCATGGTACCACCAGTCATGTGCGGTCCCATCTAAATGCAAAACTGCAAATCTAATGGCGTCCTCCTCAATCATAGGGCGCAATGCGAGGTAGGTGTCGAGCTTGTGGATCCAAGCTCTAGCAATGACCCTACCGCTGTCATCAAAATGTGCTAGCATCATCTTGCTAGCCACCTGTCTCAAATCATTCTTTCCCATCCTTTGCCTATCCAGCGCCAATCTTCTCGAGTGCTCTCGTTTCTGTGTCAAATATTTGTCAAAGTTCAAATTTTGCTTCAAGGCCTAAGGAAGGACATCCCACTCAGCATAGTGAGTGACTATATCATCGGTAAAGGGGACATCCTCAACATCAGTGTTGACTGCATCGGCCTCTGGTCTCACAAATCTGGGCCCCTGGGGTCTGAACTGATCTCCCTTGTCACCTGCCATATCTGCTCTGTCGTCTCTCCAGGCTCTATGCTCATAATCCTTGTGCATGTCATCAATCCGTGATCTATGTGATGTGACAGAAGCATCACGTGATCTCTCCCTACTCTGATCCCTTAGTAATACCATCTACCTCAAGGAGTCAGAAAACTCATGTAATACATCAGCTACATGTTGGCCAGCTGCTAGGTTCCTGAAGGTCTCCCTAGCCTCTCTGTCTATATCTGAAAAAGTAGCAGTTGTGGGTCGTGCAGTACCTGCTGAACCACCTGGATTATTAGCATCACCACCAAGCACTATGCCAAACTGAATATCGGCATCCCCTTCATTTAGTGTGGGTGAATGACCTCTCAGGTGGTAATGCCTACCAGGCATAAATCTCCTATCATCTGCCATATTTGAATTCCCAAATAATAATAATAATAAATGAACCCGATTTCCCTGCACGCTAGCAGAAAACCACTATGATACCACTGTAAAGAGCCCAACCTGGCTCTTTGTTAATTCAATTTGATTTTGCACGAAGATAACAATTTCTAACAATAATTCCTTTATTTAAATATTCATTTTAGTTTGACAATTCTCAGCCAACATACACAATTATTTCAAAATACTTATTTGATGAAATTCTAGAAATTACATTCAAAGCATTTATTTCCAATATAAAATTTGAAACTAAATACATCAACACTGAATAACTTTGCAAAAGACTGAAACCAATTTCCAAATTAAATGCATGCGAAATACCATTTTCCTCCATGCAATTTTAAAATGATATAATCCATCTACAAACTGAAACGCCACCATCCAGAATATCCTTCATTAGTTAACGCAAATCCTAATGTTGTCATCGCGCTGCATCCAGGCCGCGGCTGTAGTCTTCCATCCGCTATGCTTAAACCATGGCGCAATATCAAACCTTTACTGATTATACCCCTTGTAAATTAGGTGACACTAAATGTCTGCAAACAATTTAATCACCCGCGTGAATGATAAACTCCCTACCATGACTTTTCAACTCAATCTATAATTCTTCCTTTCAACCACGCTGATCCCTAAAGAACCACCACAAATCACCAGACTAAGTGTCTGATTCAAAGTGCTGCAATTACTTATACGAATTTGCAATTCGATAAGTTCCAGAATTCCAAACCCTTCGCAATTTCACCAAAGACAAGTTTTTAATAAAAGCATGAATAATAACATCTATTCCAGAATTAATTGCACTCTCAGTGTGCCAATTAATTATCAACAAACTCCCCAGATAACAATCTCCAATATAAATCCAATTCTCTCCTTAGCTACAGAAATACAGTAGAGAAATCTTGCAATTGTTTACCTCAGCACAATTGCACAGTGAGGAAACTCAGAAACCCTTATACTTCAGCAAGGGCACATTTCAGAAATTCTGACACAGAGCCACAAAGTCAAATGTTCAATCAATAATCAAATGCCAATCCCAATGAAATGAGCTCATATTTATAATCTATCCTTGGCCACAGTTTCCCAAAAAGAGCTTCAACTCATGAAGCTCACAACTCTTCTAATTATCAACTTCTAAAACATTATTATAATAAAGTATTATAACAATATGACTTTAATTATTAATTAATAAATATGAGCTCGTGCAATAAATCCAACATCCGCTGCAGGTGCCGACTAACTGCCAGAGCCACCCACTATACTGCAAAAAATGGCAACTGCCACAAATAGACTTACTAAAAATAATAAGTCCCCAGCCAAAGAACTACACAAACTGAATATAGTCTAGAGCACTGACCACTGTCGATACTGCCCTGTCAGAAATAGAAACTGACCAAACTAACTTACTAAAAATAGTAGTTCCATACTTACTAAAAATAGCAAGTCTGCCAACTGGGACCCTCAAAACCAGGCGTCAACTCACGAGGGTCGCGATAATGAGCTGACAAAGCCACTGCCAATACCTGCTAAAATTGGGGACATCACAATATCTTAAGTTTGGTCTGGTCCTATTTTTTGTTCTTCCCTGTTGGAGAGGTCGAGGCGGCTTTTGATCCTGTGTTGGAGTTTGCGTGTGCAATCGAGCCTTGATGTTTAGGACCTATCTGGGAGCAGTTTCCTATGATTGCATCTCTTTTGGTTCGTGGTTGTTCGAGTTTTGATTCATCTTGTGGTTGTGGGTATCGTGATCATTTCCTGTTTAGACCGATCTAAGGGATTTATCGTGCGGTTGCTGATCGTTGGAGCTTAACGTGTGCAGTCATGGATCGTGATTGTTGGAATTCATGTGGACCTATATTTATGATCGTGCATCCTTATGTTTTATTTATGGTGATCGGTGTTTCACATTTTGGGTCTTGTCCTAAATGTTGTTACACGTTTCCTTTTGTAATTCTTTGTGTGGCCGACCTGTTGGTGGCAATGTATAAATGTAATGTATTGATGTATCTTAGGGGTAGCATCTAGGAGAGAGAGGGAGTAGCATCCAAGGGGATGATAGTTCTGAGATGTAACAGATCAGAATGTAGGACCTGAGAGTGATTTTGTAGTGGGTCATAACCTGGAAGACCTTACACCCCGGCATGTTTGTAGCCAATTTGGTGTAAAATTCTTGTTGATGACAATAAAAGTTATGTTCGATTCATATCACTGTGTTTCTTTGTTATTTCCGTTGTGTTGACTCAGGCTGCAAGGTTGGACATCTCCTTTGAGGATTTCTCCTTCCTTCACTGTATCAGCATCAGCATCAAATATAATGAAAATTGCAACTCCATTGTTCGAGATGTATTACTCAGTAGTCATGGATGTGGGGCCACAAAATGTGGTTCAATTTATTACAAACAATGTTGTTGCTTGTGTTGCCGTAAGGAAACTCTTGACGGACAAATACCCCTCTATGTTTTTTTACCCCATGTGCAGCACATTGCCTTGAATTAACCCTAGAGGACATTGGAGAAATTGAATGGGTTAAGGAGGTATTGCAGAAGGCTCGCACAGTTACAAAATTTATCTATAATCACACGAGGGTTTTGAGTATGATGTGTCATTTCACAGGGGGCAAGGAACTAGTTCGACCAGGGGTGACAAGGTTTGCAACACACTATCTTGTACTACAGACTCTAGTTCAACAAAAAATGAACTCGAGACGCATGTTTGTTTCAGCCGAGTGGATGGACTTACACTTCTCGAATCAAACAGATGGCATAATTGGTAGAGTACATGTATTCTACCAATTTTTGTAAAGCAATGGAACAAGTGCTACAACTTTCAGAGCCTCTAGTAAAAGTCTTGAGACTAGTGGATGGGGATAAATCCCCAATGGGATATTTGTATGAGGTCATGGATAGGACCAAGGACGTGATGAAGGGTAGGTTGGAAAATAATAGGATGAGGTATTAGCCATTATGGGGACATAATTGATAGGAGACAGGATAGACAGATGCACTCTCCTCTCCATGTTGCAGGATACTTTCTCAATCCATCATTGTTCTACAACACGGAATTCACAAAGATTGATGCTAAGATCACACAAGGCTTGTTCAAGAGCATGGAAAATATGTTTCAAAGCACAGAGAAATTGAAAATCGTTATATCAAAGTTGCAAATGTATAAGCAGGCAAGGAGTTTTCTCTCATCTAGGGCTGCCAAAGAAGGCAGAATGACCTTCCAAACAGTTAAACTCTATAAACTTTTGACAGTCCATTTATTTTGTCAACGTGATCATCAAATTTGTTAAGATTTGAAGATATTTTTACATGATATCATCTCCCCATAATGTGTTTTTCAGCTCAATGGTGGGATTTTTTTGGTCACGAATGCAAAAATCTTAGGTGGATGGTGAAACGCATTTTGACCCAGTCATGCAGCTCATTCGCTTGTGAGCGTAATTGGAGTGTTTTTGAACACATACATTCCAAGAAATGCAATCGTTTACAAAACAGAAGAATGACTTCGTGTTTGTTCACCACAATCTTCGCTTGAAGTTGCAGAAAGCTCAAGGTAGGAGTTTTAATAACTTGCACTCAATTGAAGTTGTATTGAATGTGTTTTCCAATTGTACACAAAGACTAATTTCTACATGGAAAAAAACAAGAACTATTGAGGATGACTCCCCAATTGACCTTGACAAGATAGATCCAGAGTCTGAAAGGATTGTTGCACCTCAAAGTGATGATGATGGTGATGTTGATGATTATGTTATTCAGTTTGAAGATTTGAAAATCATGGAAACGACCAACTTTTCAAGCAGTGTTCTTGAAGGACTTAGATCAGGGACTTTCCAAGGAGAAGCATCAACGGGGCGTCCTACCCCCTACAATGTCATTGGCTACATTTGAGTTTTTTGAACTTTGTACTTAGTTTATAGGTTGACTTTGTACAAAGTCGCAAACTATATTGTAATTGACATTTTGACATTTGTCTTCATCTAGTTATTTTTTATGCTATTGTTATATGTTTTGTGCAATGTAATCAACGATATGGATATAAACAATGAAAATCTATTCTCTACAATTTACTGGTTGAACTGTAGATTTCATTTGCTCTCAATATATCTATGATGTGGAAATGCCCTTTAATTATTATTTTTAAGTAATTTTTTATTGTTTTTCTTCTAGTTTTTACATTTTTTTTGTAAATCTGATTTTTTCAAAAATCCTACTCTAGTTTGACGATTTTTTCCCAAA
>MU226210.1:596351-643249 GCA_018584345.1 Thuja plicata
TATATATATATATATATTAAAACATATAATAATTTACATAATTTGTTTCATATGATATAAATATGTAATATTATAATATTATTCATTGTTTGACCAGTAATATAAGTTAGTAATATGTGATATTACTATTAAATAATCTTTATTTATTTATTTATTTTTTGATCGGTAATATAAGTTTTTTATTAATTATAAAATAGTAATTACAAAGTCTATAGTTATACTTTTAAACCATCAAAGAAATATCCAGAACAGTCCGCCATGGAAGGCATAAACAGTAACTAATAACTTCCTACTAACTGAATCTACTACCATAAAAGGCATGATTAACCATGCACCAATCCGGCAAAAATTTGACATCAAACTACAGCTAACACTGTTGCTTTTCTACACTATTCTGACAGAGCCCTCTACTAACAAAATGGGCAACATAGGAACAAGACTATTCATTCTACTACAAATTAGCCATAATCAAAACAAAATGGAAGAAGTCTTCTCACACCTAGTTGGGCCTTGCTTTGAACATTGGCTTCTTGCGGTTGTCTAGGATGAGGATTTCACCCTTAGTGTCCAACCGCGCCTTCTTGGCCTTCCTGTCCGTCTACTCCTTCAGCCTTTTCTCCTCATCCAGCATTTGCAACAATTCTTTAAGCATCTCCAAACCCCCTCTTGCTTCTACAATCCAGTTCTCCTTGCTAGCGGTAGTGCTCCAAACAAGGAAAGTTTTAAAGATTTTGGTCGTTCCTTCTACAGCTCGCCAAAGCCCCTCCTCTATTCTCAGCCCAACACCTGGTTTTGCTTTCCCAATAATGGGAATCATCCCTCCACTCCATCGAGGCTTCACACATTTTCTCATGACCCACAGAGCCTCCTCTCGAGTACCTATCTGAAGAGCCTATGCCAACAGGGCTGAGGAAATATCAATGTTGATCTGAAACCTATGTTTTATCAAAATGAACTCTTCACAGAGAATCAAGTACATCCACTACCAAAATCATGGATCGTCTATGGTAAAAATCCCTTCCATACGCTTCAGAGTCGCCTCCCCTTTAAAAGCCTGTACCTGGTTGAGAGTATCCAGCGAAAAGTTTGCTTCCATTTTCTATTTTCACCTCTCTGCAATCCACTACTAGCACCTAAAAACCCTGCCAACTACAATGAAAAAACAAATGGCTTCTTTTTACCACCCACAAGCTCACATGCCTTGATTAGACGCTTCCTCCCCAAATCCCAATATCATTAATGATTTGCACATGTCACCAAAGGCAAGTCCCAACGAAGCTCCATGTCACCTCATGATCAACCACGCACTTGATCTAACGTCACACATTTCCCACTATCTCAGTCACCATCATTAAATTTGATGCATTGCCTAACAACTCCTAATGGAGGGAAAGCTACACGTTTTGAATTTGAATAATTGACAAATTCAATCAAGGCCAAAAATTTGATATTGAGGGTAATGAGATCAAACACCACCTCCTCCCAAGGCTAAAACTTTCATATTACCTTTCTGTCTCTAAGTACTATGAGTCAAAAATGGCTCCTTCAATGCTTCGAAAGTCCTCTACTAAAGAGTATATCCCTTGATCTTTTAAAGACACACCAACATTAGACATAGTATCAGCCACTCCATTGGCTTCTCTCCTAACATGAGAAATCTTGAATTCTTCAAAAAAGCCCAACAAGGATTTAATTTTTCGAATATATTTGTTCAAGTACCAAACTCCTAAATCACATTTGATTATATCGTTAATTATAACTTGTGAGTCCCCTTCCAAATGTAGTCTAGGAACCTTTAATTCTATTTCTGTTTTAACTGCTAAGAGAGCTGCATGTGCCTCAGCCTCATTATTGGTTCCCTCCAATAGCCTTCTTGCACCTAAAAGCAAAATGTTGCCTTCCCAATCTCGCACCACAATACCAGCACCCGAGGGCCCCGGATTGCCCTTTGAGGCTCCATCAAAATTAATTTTTGTCCACCCTTTATCTAGAGGAATCCACATCTCCTCTTTTATCTTCGAAGGAGGATAAACCCTCAAAGGCCCATTAACGGGCTTAATTAATATTTATTTTATCCTAATGGGATGTTGGGATTTGTGCCCACACTTCTATATAGATCAAGGAGATCCTTTAGTTGATATATTTTGCCAATTTATCAATTTTCTTCACATCTTTAGCACTTGTGTTCAACTATAGGATTTGGGGATGAAACTGTCATGCCCCTACCGAACGACGGTTAGCAGCCCTTAACAAAAACAAAAATAGATTACACCCTTGTTATTAATAAATCTAAGCGTTGAAATAAAAATTATATATAATAACATTTTAATAGAGGCCGACGGAGATTATTAGGCTGACCAAGGTTAAATATATTGGCAATTGATTATAGAGTCCAACTTAGATTAAATATTAGGCTGACTAATATTAATGATAGCGATTTGCTTATAGAGGCCAACTAAGGGTTATGATGGCTAGTGATAGCAACGAAGGAACACCATTAAAATAAATTATAAAAATACTTCAAGGCAGCGACTAACCTGAAAGGGTATGACTCTTGCACAATGAAGAGATGTAACTCACCATCATTGAAGGGTGTATAAAAGGGAGATTGACTCATTTGTCGAGGGCAGAATTAGAATAATCAAATAAAGTTTATATTGGAGAAGAGTTCGGAAACAAACCTGAGTTAGAAATTAAGACCAGCAGTCTATAATATTAAGGGAAATAATTGAGTTCAAGTATTATCGTATTTATTCCAACATAAATCTATTAGGAAGCCTTTAAGTCTTTACTTATACGATTGAATTGTTAATCCATCAAGAAATATAGGATAAGTAATTATTTACCTAATTTCCATCAGCAACCATGTTTGGAATCAATGAGAGAATTTTTGCAAATGGGAAGATGCGGCACTGCCGGTCTTCCCTCATCAAGTACACCACCCCAAGATGGATGCACTAGAGGTCCTGCCATACTTGTGGACCTGGGGACCGAATGGATTGCAGGTTCATTCTGTGCCCTCGGGCTTGGTTGAGGTAGACAATCTCCCAGCATCCTATATATCTTTTCCATCAGATTCCTAATATGATTGACCATGGGAATAAGCTATAAAATGGATTTGAATGATATTAACATACTTTGATTTTAATAAAAATTACTTGCATATGATCATAGATCCTTGATATTAATATTTAGATGTTAATTAATATTGTTATAACTTATAAGACCTAAATTTGGATTTTCTCTAAATTGATATTGCAATTATGTAATTTTATTATAGAATTCTAGTTGTAAATTAATTGCATTTGATGGAATTGTTATTTTTGGGCAAAATTAGGTATATCCCAAAAGGGGACATTACAGAAACCCGTGGATTCTTGGAGGTCAGAGAATAAAAATCCTGTGGCTTCTTGAGGGCAATCTCACTTCAAAGTTTTGTTTGGATTTCCAACATCTATTTCAGTATTTGTTATTACAGATTTGAGGAGATGGAGCTACAACTAGCATAGTATAGTTTCAGATTTTCATATTCACCATATGTTGCTGTATTGTTGTGCACATTTGGTTATTTCCATTTTTTTGCTGTCATTTTTTAAAAATAAATCAGCCACATACATTTGAGACAAGATATTTTCCATACGTGCAAATTTATGTGAATTTCATGACAGTTTATAAAAAATCAACAGTGTGAAAATCAAATTTTATCAGACAAATTTGATAGTGATTATTTCAGCATATTTTATGTTGCATTTGATGGATATTTAGATCTAAATATTTGTATAAAAATTTTGGTTGGGGACATTAGACAGATAATGAGGCCCTTTACAAGCAAGACAATAGTTATCAGATGTAAGCCACATGAAACCACCAACAGATCACCATGTGAGCCATCATATTTAAGTTAATGACATTAATTGTACTTAAGACGACACAAAGTCCAACAAGAAGCTGAATCAAAAAGAGGCTACAAAATTTCCTACGGAAACATCATCTTATCATTCACCATCTAAGACTGCAATTTTCTCTCTCTTGCATTATGAAAATGGATTCAAGCTATTGTTCCTTCTAAAATGCATAAGCTGAAAACGTTAACTTGTCAATCTAGTTAGAAAAAAAAAACTTGCACAAAAGAACTCCTTTGCTTATAATGTGCTTGCTGTACTAGCAGAAAAGATAAATGTCCTCAATTAAGAGTATTGAACTACAAAAAACTGAAATAATGCTATTTCTTTTCCCCTTTCCAGCTGTAGCAAAATCTATATCAGAATTTTAACCTTCCAAAAACTGTTAAAATGGTTGGCAATGGAGGTGTTTTCATTTTACAAAGAACCCCACAATTTTGAATTTAAAAATTCAGCCATCCTGAGTGGAGGTAATACAAGGTAGTATAAGTGCACTAAGTCATCCATATATTTTTGTTGATGTTGATAAACCTCAAAATAAATGGCAACAGTTGAAGTGATGCATTTATAATGTATGTATGTAGATATAAGTACAAGTATGATACATCTCTGTTGATGTGCAGCATATGCATATCTAATTATGTAGATGCATGCATACATATCAATCTCATGATTCTAAGTCAAGAATAAGACCTAAGTGAATGATCAGAAGTGGCTCGACAGTAACAGTCTGCACATCGGGTCTAGCACACTGTATTAAATTAATGGACCATTAGATCCTCTGACTTAAGCACCAATATCTTATCACGCCATTGCATGATGGGGATTTTACAATTATTCAAACCATAAAGGGATAGGGGATGATTCAATTATATGTGTATGGATAGCTAGCTATTGGAAGTCATAATAAGGGAGTGGAGATGGTTAAGTGTGTTTGCCTCCTCGGGTAAACTAGATTGTAATATATATATATATTGGAAACAAACTTTTACCTCATTTCACTCCATGTGCTTTTTAGGGTTTGGGACATCTGAAATTTCCCCTTTTTCCTTTTGCTTTGCTTTGAGTTTGAGGCACTCAAGACATTCCTCTACACAGGAAGGAGTGAACTTAAATTGAGAGTAGTTGGTACATATCTGTGGCGGAAAGGATTTTCCTGTGCATAGGTATGAGCTTTGATTCAGAGCAGTTATGAGAATTATTTGCAAAAAATTTAACAGGTATAAGCGTAAATTGATTTATAATAGGAATCTTAGTTTAAATTCACTGTGATGCAATTTTTACTGTTTGTGTCCTGTTAGTTTAATTTTTTTGCGATGGTTTGCCAATTCATATCTCTGGTTAGTGTCCTCCTGTTAGTTTTTTTTTTTTGTGATGGCTTGCCAATTCATATCTCTGGTTAGTATCCTCCTGTTCCATTATAAACTATATCCAAATCCTGTCCAGCTTCTGTTCAAGCAGAAAAAAAAGCTTTCTGCATTACATGACCCATTCTCTCACTATTTGTTTTTAGCACATAGCACTGTCTTAACTTCATCTACAGTCCCTGCATTATCTACCTGATAATTTGGGCAATCTTTAAGACTTCTGTCTTTCTTGGCACTGGTCTCAACATGTCTATTATCGTCGTCAGCTTTCTCATTTGGTTATCCCTTGTGAATTTCACCTGTGATCCCATTTTTCTGTTCACCCCAAATTTTATCATCTTCTGAATTCACTATCTCTAGAACTCTCATATTCTTGACCACTAATCTTCTCACATTACCTGTCCTCTCTAACTTTCTCAACCAACCATTCTGCAGGAACTCCATTCTTCTCTAAACCATCACAAACTCATTCCCTCTACCATCATTACACAAACGCTCCTCAAAAATATCAGATTTCACATTTAGCCCAAACTCCTTGTGCTGCCCTCAATCTGATTATTTTATATTTTAACAATTTCCCTGCACCTGTATCTGAATCATGATATCTGCTGGAATAAATCAATAGAGTAAAGATAATTAAATCTGCTGGAATACATCAATACAGTAATAGTAATAATATCTGCTGGAACATATCAATAGAATTATAATAATATGGAACTAATAGAACTCAGGCACCTGGTGGAAGATCTTTCCAAAATCAGAACTAATGCTGCTCCAGTTGGCCCACAGATCAATCTACCCACAGAAAATAATGCTGTCAGCTAAATGCAATCCATGGATGAGATTGCCCACAAGAAACAATAGATCAAAGGATTTTCATTTACTGCACTCTTTACGCCTGAAATGTGTGAAATAAGCGTAGAATGAGTCCCTAAGGCTGGGTTGTTTCTAGTTATTTACTGACTGAAGAAGAAACTTGTGAAGCACCTACAAGAGAAGAGGAAAGTCTTGAAGGTTCAAGGAAAAGAAGAGTATAGCAAAAATGAGCTCAGCACAAATAATCTTTGTTGGGAGTCCAAGCATCAATGCAAGGACAAAGAAGTGAAATTGTTAGAAAAAGAATTAGAAGTTAAAGAAAAGGAGGCTGAAAAAAGACGATGGAACAAGAGGAACAAAAGGACTTGAATTGCCTTGAAGATGATGAGTTAAAGGAAGATGAAGGTATGAACTCCTCCAATGATGAGGAGAATGTTCCTACACAAGAAGATTGACAGAATGCCCTTTCAGAAGTTTCAGTAAAAGAGTAGACTAATTTTGAGAATGATGAAGTTTTCTAAACATCAATTAGTGAAGAATAAGCAATTGAGTTTTTTGACGATAATATTGTCCCACCACTTATTCAAGAAGATTGCAAGAAAAATTTTAGAGAGCTTATTTTGAAAGTCATGCTACTCCTAAAAGTGAAGACAAATCAGAATTTTTTCTTAGTGGAGAACAAAGTTACTTTGCTGATTTAGAATAAAGTTTTGAAGAATTGCAAATAATGAAGAAACAATTATTGGTCTCAAAAGACAAGAATTGATAGCATACGTAATTTTATTGAAGACCTCTTTTAAAAGGCTCAAGTTGAGGAGAGACAGAAAGGCACTAAGGGTGGAGCTACTCTTGCAAATCTTCGAACTATCAAAGATGCATGGGAGATAATGACCTCAGATAACTTGCATTTGCTTTCAGATCGGTATCATGCCATCAAGGTTGCAGAAGACACCTTTGATGCATACAGAGAGAAGGAGAAAGAGGTTGATGAGCACAATCTTCAATCAAGCCTTACTCACTTCACTCTACCAAGCTGAAAGTCAATCATCTATTGCAAAAATACCCAAGGAACAAGAAGCTGATGCAAGAATGAGGGAGTTCAAGCAAATAGTTGAAGGAATTGGTAATACCCAAAAGCACTCTAATTTGGAGCCAAATTATCCTTGGAGTCATGAAGAAGAATTTAAAGCGGATGAAAAACTCCGAAGTGACTTTAGTATTCTTAGTACCATGGTGGTTCAGTCTATTGACAACACTTGAAAAGTGCATCAAGAGTGCAAATTCATGGAACTATAGAAGAGATTTTCTAATGATTGTAAGTTTCTTAGATTGGATTAAAATGATTTGGTGATAGGCTTTGCATTTACAAAATCACCACACAGAGATGAACACTATCATGAATTAAAGATTGGGTATTTGAAAAGCATTCTTGTTAGAGATGATGTCTTAAGCACAGTGGCAAGATCACTAGAAGTGCTCATGAATACCAGAGTAGTGCAGCATAAGCATGGTGAAGCTACTTCATTTATAAGTATTTATGCAAAAGTTCATCAACAAAGTTTGTTGAAGGGTTGTGGTGATATAAGGAATATACCATGGAGGATCATGGGTTACAATTTCAGATTCAGTGCAGCTGTCATCGTTCCAATCAGCCACCACCTGGCTTCAATTGCATATATTCAAGTGGATCGGCAAATAATTTCAATCAAGGAATGGAGTGTTTTCCAATTTATAACTTTTATTGAGAAATTTTAAACCTTAAGTATTTCCAGTCATTAGAATGCCCATATTATTGTTAGTGCAAAAATATTTAATTTTTGGAGCTGTTGTTCCACTTCCAGGTAGCTAAGCTTGATCAAATCAGATTATAAGTTGTAAATTTCAGACTTGAGCAGCAGCAAGTTTATTCCCTTTGAAGTCATGGATTCATTAGAGAATGTTGGAAAATATTTTCAGCTGAAGAGAATGAATATTTCACCCAACACAGCCTTCATTTGGATGGAAAACCAAATGATTCATGGCTACCTAGATTTATTTTCAGCTAGTAAACAAGCTGATTTGTGTCCTAACTTGGACAATATCGTTAATTAAGATCTTGCAAAAGAATGTGTTGTGGATTTTAATAATTTGTCTTTGAGAATAACATGGGACAAAGGATTTCTGCGCAATGGTGATTAGCAGGCCGGAGTTCTGACAGTAAAAGCAAAGAATAATTGCAAACATCGCAGATTTTATCAGAGCAGTGCAGCAGGAACATAGTAGAGCAAAGCAATTTTTTGGAGAATTTACCAAATTCTTGCAAAGGATTGTTATATTTTTAGCAAGAGTAAAGGAGGTTAATTTTGAAGGTGTAATACAGCATAGTACATGTTATCAACGAAGTTGCACCCTGGCTAAGCTATCAACTTAGCCACCTGTTGATACACGGGATGAGTGTGAGCTCTGATGGTAAAGGTCAACATCCTGAGAAGGTTAGTTCCTTTCAATGCTTCACCTGATTTACTGCTTGCTAGGAAAAGGGAAAAGATACTACTTTGAGAATGAAAACTACAACTAAAGGTGATGCACCAAATAAGTTCTAAAAACTTATATTTCTGTTTTGAACACTTAACTATCCAAAGATATTGCTGTCCTATGCACAACTCAGAAATTTTTACATGTCCATCCATTAGTAATTCACAGAGAGGTTGTGATATTTATTGTCTTGGAAGGAGAATGCAACATTTCCTCACAACTTTTGACTATATATATCATTCACACAGACAATGACCTATACAAATAATGTATTCCCTGCCTAAAGGTGCTGATAACGAGACACGTTCCCAAGGATTTTCATATAAATCACAAATAAAATGCATCAATCATCTGATAACACGCAATGAGACAGCTTCTTTGAAGACAAAATTGCTTATCTTTTATTGATTTGAGAAACTGTACCACAGTATACATGTCTAAAATTTGAGCTACAATACGTAATAGGCATGAAAGAACCTGTTTCAGGTTACAATGCAAGCCTACAACAGCAAGAGCTAACTCCAAAAAGAAGCCTAAAGCTGAGTTTATAGCTATGCAACAACCCTCTACAATTTAGGACATATGGGAAGAAGAGAAATATAAGAATGGCATGTGTTGCTGAAGTTTGCTGGGTCAAACTCTTTGCTTGGGCGACCAACTGAGCTATTGCCACTTTTGAGGGCTCAAAAATGCTCCAAAATGCTGTTTGAATAAAGAAAATTTGTTGCTTTGACCATATCCATCAGTTAAGGTTCCTTGAACAGCTCCTAGATGCCCTCAACTGGCTCTAACTGGGAAGAAACTGCCACCCAAATCTCCTCAACTGCTTGAAAAAGTCACAAACCTCGTGCTAGATGCTCTCCACAAAACAATAGCACGTGCTTTTTGGTTTTGAAGCTGAAAAGAATCCGTGGGTCGTATGGAAAGAGAATGGGTCATCTAAGATCTTCAAAACTGCTTTAAAATGTGTCATAATGACCCAGGACTGTTCTTCCATGGGTTTACTACCCGAGTCACCTTTGTTCATGTCAAAATAACATGAAGGAGTGTCCTAAAACTGAGTTTGGTGTCTTGAAAAATTAGAGAACTTGTTTGCGAAAATACCTTGCTCTCTGCTCATACCTTGACCATAATCAACTCCACTGTTTAGTTGATGATCCACATCCTTTTCTTTCATAGGACTATCATTTCTTCCTATTTGCCCATCTTTTGACCACCCTCTGCGGGGCCCTTGTTTCATTGTGATCATCTAACCACATTGAGATTCAAACCCTTGATAGTTGTTGCAAAACATTATCATATCTCATGAAGCCTTTACCTCTGCCCGCATATCATCTAGCATGTCACTGGCTAGACCTGCCTTTGTCATGTTTAGTGTGTTTGTAAACTGACCTTGAAATTATTACTGGACTATTGTGACCATTCAACTTATTGTTGCAAAGGGCATGATAGTCCTCTCCTCATTACTTTACAAAACACATTTGACTTCATGAAGTCCTCCCTTAAATTTCAGACATTATCCATCTTCAAACCATGCATGATTATCAATATATCTTTTATCATCACCGCCTTGCTTTTTTTATGCTTACTGTCACAACTTTTATTCATAGGACCGTCTTTTGGCTTGCATTCCTGTACAAGAAACACTGATAAACCACCCTTGAAATTTAAGGAGACTAACAGTCAATAGGCTAAGAGGTGTTTGTCTTCATTTCTTTCAAACTCTTATAGTTAATGACTTCAAAAGAATGCTGCTCCTTTTCTCTTCATTGTCATGATAGAACCATACACTACCTGGCTACTATGCATTGCTCGTTAATACCATGAAAAATCACATCTCAACATACATTGTCAAAGGGTCTTAATACTGTCATTTCTCTTGTGATTGTTTTTGCATGTACACATGGATTTCAACCATAATGAAATCTGTCTATGCTATCATTTTTTAATTTAAACTTCAAACTTAGCATCTGCTGTATGCTTATGTCCATCCTTACCATAGAAATTCAGGCATGTGTTGACTATCTTTTCCATACACATATTTTGTATATTCATCAAGCTCTTATGCAGCTATTGCTGTATCGTAGATGGAACAAGATGAAGGGGCATATCTAAACAGCCTTGTTCATTCATGATTTCAGAATACATGCCAAGTGCAATATACTCATGATTTGACTGTCTTTTCACGGATTCTTATCAACATAACCCATTAGATTTTGTCCCTTTTGGTAGCTTTTGCCATGACTAATATCTTGTCTTATCCCAAACACTAAACATTCCTCGTCATTGCCTTGGTGAATCTCCAAACAATCTCTTCATGAATTTGATTGTACCTTTTTCTTTTGGACTATCTCATTACACCATAGCTATCCTCATGCATAAACATGCAATTCATGACAGTCAACTTTTCCTTGTTTTATGACAATGGTTGTGACTGTTATGATTTCAATGTTTGTTTATTTCATGACAGTCATGTCTTTATTGTTAGCTTTCTCCGTCTCATGGGTATACCATGTATTCCTCATAGCCGTGTCTCTCATGCACTTCATGCTGTCTTCAAATCTTTTCAGGCATCTAACTGACATTTTCAATCACAATGCCACTTTCTTGTAGCACTATCACATTACCAACATTGCTTCTCAACCTGCACTAGTATTTTTCATTCATGTGTGGACTATCATATATATCTGAGAATGATTATTTTTTGTCTTCAATGATTATCCAATTGTTCTTTACATCGCCCTTACTTTTATCTTAGTAATCCTGATGTGCATGAAATCAACACTGCTTCACCAGCACTGAAGACTATCATACATCAAGAAAACTGTCATTGAAAAACCTTGATATGAACATTCTATTTCTACTGAGAATGAGATTTCTTGAAACTTTGAACAAACTCATCAATGTTCCAAAATCCTGAGACACCTCCATGAATCATAGCTAGTTTCAAAGGCTACACAGTATTATGAGTGAATCTTCTTCCCATTACTTCCATTTACAGTTGGACCACTTTGCAATCGTCATTCAAAGCTTCCATGCATCCATAGAACTAAAAGCCCCAAGACAGCTGGTGATGAAATTGCAGCAGTATAACAGGCAAAAATGTTACTTTGAGTTTGTTTATAATGCTATTAATATGGGTTTTTGCTACTGGATCCACCATGAAGCTTGTTCAAACCAGATGTAAGCTTATGAAACTCTAATGTTTCCCTCTACCTTCACTATTCTGGGCCTTCTCCTGATTGACTGTCTTTTGTTTCCCTCTGTCATAACAGTCATCTTGACTTTGTGTCTCTGATTTTTCATGCATTTCTTACAAAACCTTGACTTCACCATAACTTGTGAAAATGTCCTAATAATCCCTTATGCATTGACCTTACTTGGACTTATAAAGGCATTGTTCTCCTACATCCCATTATCCTCAATTGAAACAGATAAAACCCTGTTTTCACTTTCCCTTCTTCCTCTTTTCTTTTGTTTTATCAATGAACCACAAATCTATAAATAACGCATATGATTGAACACAGATGCATTTGATGAATAGTGCTTCTAAGGAGTTTTTGCCATACCTAAATATAATGTGAAGACAAAATCTGTCTTTTCCTTATCCTCCACGTGCATACTCAGACTGAAAATGTGCTCTCTTGGGACTCCTTCAACTTCCTGCATGCAATGTTTGAGTTGTTCATCCACATCTCCAACTGCTTGCCACCACTGTAGAAGGAGAACTCTGCTAGAGAAGACCGACAAGAGAAAACCCTAGGTTGATGGCATGAAAATGGTTTTCCCTCTTTATTTGCCTTGCAGTGTGCCACAAAAGCTATCAAAACCTCTGCCTGCAACGTGACATATTTTCTCTCCTTGTTAAACTGAAAGCAAGTTTCTTGAAAACCAGCAAACCAATACTCAAAACCCTCCATTAAGCTTGTTAATACCTCTCAATGCCATCAATTACTGAAATATCATGAAAAGATCCCCAAAACAGTAAGAAACCTTAATTTTGCCGGCCTCTCTTATTAAAACTCAAATACTCATGGATTTGGTTTTCCCCCTTTTCATATGTAATGTGGACTTAAAACTGTCAAAGCATAGTGAAAATTAAATAGCTAGGTTCCCTCCTTTCACAAGCTTGTGGATTTAGTCAGACAATAAGGTCCTTTTTAACACTTTTTATACTATTAAGATATCTAGGAAACTAAATGGAAGCTCCTTGCAAAAGTGAAAACATTACTTATTCCTTGGGCACGGATCAAACATTAGACATTTCTAATCTTGTGTGCCTATTTTGCACTAAATGTGAAAAATTGGCTAACAATACATCAAACAAAAGGATTCACAAACCTCCTAAATTGATATGGGATCTAAGAACCACATTGATTTTTAAAGGAATGGCCAATTAGTTGAGATTGAATTGCTTGAAAAAAAAAATTGGGAAGTGAGGACTTATAATGTCAATTTTTTGGTCCAGTCCAACATAGAAATGGGTATTCCAGTGATTGATGTAAAGAACATTGATGGAGGAGAGAGGAAGATCATTATGGCTCAAATCGCACAGGCTTGTGTGTCTCCCGGATTTTTTCAGGTATTTATGGATATTTCATATCTGGGGTATTGTAGCAATTTGAAAAGAAGGGTCAGCTGATTTGATTATATAGGTAAAACAAGTTTATAAGGAATCTGGATTGTAGTTGGGACCGTTCTCTTACAATCATTTTATTACAGGGAGATTATAACACAACAGTAAAATGATTGTGACATAGCAATAAATAAAATGGTTCGGCTTTTTTTTAATATATAGATAAAATAAGTTTTGAAGGAGATTTGGTTGTTGTTGGGAATACTTTTTTACAATTATTTTACAGTTGTTATGGTATGGTCTTATTATTGCTTTGATTGTATAGATAGAATAGAGCCACATTGACTTTTAAAGAAATGACCAATTAGTTGAGAACTTGAGATTGAATTGCTCGAAAAAAAATTTGGGAAGTGAGGACTTATAATGTCCCTTTTTTGGTCCAGTCCAACATTCTTGAAAACTTCCAAGATTCACCAATTAGTTGAGAACTTGAGATTGAATTGCTCGAAAAAAAAAATTGGGAAGTGAGGACTTATAATGTCCCTTTTTTGGTCCAGTCCAACATTCTTGAAAACTTCCAAGATTCTTGAAGAGTGTCGGTTTTATCAAATTAGTTTTCTAACAATGGTAGTGTTTTAAGAATCAAGATGAATAAAAAAGTTTTTCCCGAGTGCCAATCAAACTTTCAGGGAGCATTCTGCTTTTTTTGGAGATTTCCAACATCCTTGAAGAGCACCAACTTTCCTACGACCTGGGATGTGTGGATAAAATTAAATATATAAATTAAGAGTCTTAAGGTGACTTTATATTATAAAGAAGGGTAGTATACAACATAGAGTATTTTTAAAAGAGGATCAAAAAGTATTAGCACTAAACATGGGGTGCAAGTGACTTAAAAGGTTATTATTTAAAAGTGACATTGAAATGGAAGATTAAAAAGTAATATTTAATTAAAAATTCTCAAAAAGCCACTTTATTTTATTATTGAGGAAAAGGTGAATTTTTAAAAGGGAAATTATTTGGTCGCCCTGAAAGTGCCTATTTAAGGATGTGACTGGAGAAGTAAAGTTAAGACTAATATTGTATTTGCTAATTGCTTTGAGTAAGAACCCTGAGTCTACTCATATTTTCTTGACAACGAAAGGCTAAAGCCCTCTTGGAATACCGAATTCAAGGACGAAAACCTTCCTAACTATAAAGAGTATTGGGGACAAAACCCCTCAACATCCATCGGAGTAATTTCATCCAGAGATTGCCTTAATGCTGAAAGTGAAGATTTTTCTAATTTGTTGCTGAAGATGGATATTTTTATGTATTTTGAAATGCTAAAGATTTTGATGTTGTTTATTTGAAATTTCAAAGGTCTTCGGAGAGTTTGTGAAGTAATTGAAGGAGATTTCGGAGTAAGTCGTACAAGTGCATGTTGGTCATACCTTTCTTGCAGACCATACCATTTAGATTCATTTTAAAATTTGAGGGTTTAACATATTATCTTTGTTGTTCTTTATCTTTGTTGGTAGCTCCCGCAGAGTATATGAATTGGAATTGAAAGATTCAAAGGACCAAAAAGAGGGTTACAGCTTTTAAGATAGAGGTATTATGATATTATAAAAAAATTATGTATGATTTTCTGTACAGACAAACCCAACACATACCCAACCCCTAAAAAGAATTTTGCCATACCAGTATGCCCAAACCCAAACTGTTAACTTAGCTTTGAATTAACCACTTTGCATTTGTTGTTTGTATTTATTTAGGTAACATTTGGATCATGGAATAGAACAGAAAAAATACAAAATGCATGCCTAATTCCAACAAGTACTTCTATAGAGTAATTTCAGCGTGGTTCTTGGCAAGCAAAACTCACCCTGCAATCCACCAAAAACATACACAAAGATATTTAAGAAAGACAAATATTACCTGCAAACGGTCCAAAGTGATTTCCTTGCCACTTTTAACTGGTCTTAAAATTCACTAATTGGTTTAACAATCACTTGTACACTGAATAAGTAGCCCAATATACTGGTAAAAATTCCTCTTAAACACAAAAAAGAGACTCTTGAAAAAACAAACCACAAACAGCTATACGTCATCATTAAGAAGCCTTTACTTGTATTCCTAGTTGAACCTTGCACCTTCATAAGATAGATCTTGCTTCATTGATAGAATCAAGCTCTTTCACTAAGGGGCAATGAACACCAAAATAAACACTCGGAAATCTTAAAATGAGTGTAGTGCCAACATAAGATTTTTGGCTTCAATGCTTTCTGAAGGAGGTGCCACATGACTTTAATTATATCAAGAATACTCCCTAGAAGATATTATGTGTAGCCAACCTCCATGGAACCATTAGATTATGACATTATGTCATGCATTGCTCGATGTTTATCAGCAGAAAGGGCCTATCAGGTTGTGGTCTAGTAGTAAGCTGCATTTCGTAGGCCTATGACTTCCCGGGTTCAAATCATGCCAGGCACACTCCCATAATTTTCTAGTTGTGATAAATTAGGTTGAGTAATGTATCTCCATTTGTAGTTGTGTACTCTCTTGGGTGTTCAAAAATAAATTAAATAGCAAAAAAGAAAAATAGAGAAGGCAACTGGTGCTTCGCAAAAACATATTGTCCCTGGTTCCACACCAACTGGATAGAATGACCCACTGTCAGAAGCCGGAATTGAGACTTGGCTGGCTTAATTCCCCAAGGAGGAGTGTCCCCGAACAGAGCTCGAATTCCGGGTCTCAGAAATCACTCGGTAGACAAAGAACCCATCCAACCGAACTAGCTGAGCCTCTCGTTGAAAGCAAAAAAAATACATCCTAAACCAAGAAAAAATAAATTACTAATTTAGAGGTCCTTGTAGGGTGTTTAATCGGTTAAAATGAATTGGTATGAGATGAGTCTCGATTTCCTGAAATGGTGTGTCGCGTCATGAATGTAAACTGTAAAAGAGGTCGCCCCGCTCAGTCCCAAATGGTCTTATCGCATATAATATGTACAAGCAAACTATTCTGATAAGAACCAGATGGTCATATCACATACAATATGTGAGAAGGAAAATATTCTGCTAAGCCCCAATTGATTATCTCGCACATAATTTGGGCCAGGAAAATTACACCGCTCGGTCCCAAACGGTCAAAGCGCGTATAATTTATCCGAATATCATTCATCTCAGACCCACATGTTGGTGTAGGGGAATTAGAACTTAGACAACGGTATTTTACCAAGTCCGTGGACCGCGCAATATTAATAATATAAACTCGTAAGAGGCTGACTCAGATCAATTCCCTTCACCTCGACTTAAGGGGCAACAAATATTTTCACAGTTGAGCGTACTACACCCTTATAAATCTTGAAATTTGTATTCCCCCATACCCCACGTGACAAGGAAGCCCATGGCCCAACGCGACAGAATAAGATAAATTTCAGTTAAGTTCGTATGCTAATTTTTTAACCCTATAATAGGGACATTTTTTTGTTCCAATGTTAAAAAAAAAACAGCCGAAGCTGATCCGGCAAATTGAACTAAAAATTTGCAGTAACTGTTGAATAGAACAGTGTATTGATTAAGACATGATATGTATTACCTGAATTTACTCCGCACAGAATGAGAACAGAAGAGAGGAGTAGGTAAGCTCTGAACTTTTGGTCAGACCTGAAATAAATGGATCCCAACCTCCATACCTTCTTTGACATTACCCATGTTTCGGCAGCATTTCGTGCTGCTGCCGGCCCTGCCATTTTCCTCCAACTCAATAGCAATGGCCCGCCATCCACAGCAAATCTTCGGTAAAGCCAAATGGAGACCGTTCCCTGATCTCCAGGTTAACTAGAGACTGTAAATTTAATATATATATTTTTGTTGTTGATCACATAGAGATGTCGGATGCTAACTCCACGATGACCTGTGGTTAGCCACTGATGATATTTCTTCTGGTTATTTAGTTGGTTGTAACGAAATCCAAATGTAAGTCTGGGGACAATTTTGTTTCCCCGTACTAATGACCCGTCCAATTCACGTCCCCAGCTTGCTTTTTGATAGGACGTATCATATTTGTTTTGAAAACCCGTCCAATTCATGTCCCCGAATGTAGCTGAGGATTCAAACATATATCTAGTGATGTTGAAATGAAATGAAATGAAATGAAATGTTTTTAATGATGTCTATGAGACCATTTGTGTAAGGGATTAAAGAGCAAGTTAGGCATCGTGCTGCAATTTCTTCAAGTTGTTTTTTTTGTTGTGGATCCAGATTAAGAAGCTTGTTGTCTTGTGTAATCTTGCATTTTTCAAAAAATTCCTTCATGTTGCTCATTTGTAGGCAATCCCTATACTCGCTGCGAATATCCTCATAAGCCCCACATTCCTTAATAAAATGTCATTATGTTTCTACTACTCTTTTGTTGCAGAAAGCACAAATTCTCTCTTCCCACCTCTCTTTAGGGACCATCCATCTACTAGTTTCACATCGTAAATGGTGGGAGCTAGTCCTTAACTGAGCAATTAGAATTTTGGCCTTTCCTTTAATTGTGGACCCTAAATAGGCTTTATCCCATGATCTCATATGTGATTAAATTCCTTAACATAGTAGGCCTTTTTTTCTTCCTATCAGATTCATCCACATGGCAGTTCTGAATTTTTCTAACACCCATTTCTTTATTTCCAGATTGGTGTTTGGACACTCCTGGAGGGTAATGTTCCATTTGTTCAATCATTTGTTGTTTTGTTCCTTCCACATTCTTTTCCTGCGTGCTAACTCCTCTTCAACTACCAATTTAAGTCAGCGATGCTTATCCATACTTCCCATTTTTTTCAGATAACCTAACAATCGGATAATTGTTGAAGCCTCAATTGGGAACATACCCGCCTTCGCCAAAAGGATCTCGTAAGGAACTGTTGCCTTGACCTTGAGGTTAGTAGTAATGAGATGCTTCTGGATTCTTTCTATTTGTCTCCATTTATGATTTGATACGTTGCTCCCCCAAACCTCCCATCCATAAAGAATAATCTGAACCACTAAAAGACCAAAGAGGATCTTCGTAGTTTTCCAGTCCCAAAGTTTTGTTTTCCTGCATCTATTTTGAAGAAGGTAGGAAGCCTTCCATCCCTCCTGAATCCATTTTAACTTGCATGTCTCCCAACTTAGTCTAGAATGAAAGTCAATTCTGAGATATTTGTACTCTTCCACCATTGCTAACGGGTTGCCCTTGAATATGAAAGTGTGTTGTTATTTTTTTCTTTTTCAAAGAGAAGATCGTGACTTTATTTTTAGTAATGTTGACTTCCATCCCAACCTCTGAACAAAAGGATTCAAGATTTTTCAAATGCTCTCTCAAATATTGCGCACTCTTTGCAATTAGTATAAGGTCATCAGCATAGAGGACTAATTTTATCACATAACATGACAATTGCACACCTCCCCCATTGGCTTTGTTTAGCCACTCTTCCAATTTATCAATGTATAGGCCAAAGAGAGTAGGCAACAAAGGGCACCCTTGTTTGACCCCAATGTCACTCCCAAAACATTCTGAGATGCCCTCTTTAGTTCTGATTTTTGCTTGAACTCGTTCGTACAATTTATGAATAGCAGCCTTGTACTCTTCTAAAACTTACGGTTCTTCCATACTATGTCGTAGTTTATCCCTAGGAATAGTATCAAAAGCCTTCTTAAAATCCACAAAACAACAAAAAGCCTCTTCCCCTTGCTTTTCCCACACACTTTCAATGAGGTGTCTTAATGTGATGCAATGATCAATGGTGGAAGGTTTTGGTCTGAACCCAACCTGACCTTTTGCTCTTTTCTTCTCTTTTTCTACCTAATCATTGATTCTACGCTCTAACATACTCCCAAGGAGTTTGTCGAACAAAGGGTTCACCATTATGGTACGGTAATTGGAGGGATTGTTGATGCCCTCCCCTTGTGTAGAGGGATAACCACACTAGTAGTCCAATCAATAGGGAAGCAACCCTATGTGACCTTGTTGAAAATATTATTGATGTGTGGTGCCAAGAGATCTACCCCCCACTTTAAAAATTCTGCTTGTAGCCCATCAATATCCTGGGTTTTTCCACTTGTGAGCCTCTTTATACCTACTTTAATGTCCTCAATAGAAAATAACTCTATGTTATTGTTAGGTATAGCAGGTGGAGCCTCTTCATTTGGTCTCTCATATAATAACTTTGCATAATCTAACCATTGAGTGTCTGTAATGTTGTTTTCCACTTGTTTTCTAGCCTTCTGCAACTCTCTCCAAAAACCCTTAGGATTGTGTTTCCTTAACAAGATTAGCTCTTTCCTTCGAGTGATCACATAGCTATCCTTTTTTAATTTTATCAATTGCTTGTAGGCCTTTATATTTTCTTTGCTTTCATTTCTCCCTTTAAGAGCTCTATTTGCTGCCTTGCATTCTTCGTCATACCATGGATTAGTCGGAAAGGTGTTTGAGTTGCTCCTCCTCGGTTTTGATCTCTTACATCCCTTTAAGGCATTTTGAACTAAGGGGACTACCCTGTTGATGTTTAACTGCTCATTCTCTTCCGTGTTGTCCCTGGAATTACTATTGTACCCACTTATTTGCATCTGATATTCAAGGGCCTGGTAAAATATCTCCTTGTTCTCACAATTTATGAGGATTTTACCAAGTTTAGGCTCTTTTGTGCTACCATTAAGGGTCTGCCCCTCTTCAGAACTTCTTGCTCTAATATCATATTTAATAAATAGAGGCATGTGGTCTGAGTTTAATTCTATAGGGCAACTTTCTATCCTGAAATCCACTAATTTGTGAGTGGTCGATTGAGAGCATATCACATAGTCTACCAAACTTTTCCCGTTGTAAGTTTTACAGGTGATTCCACTAGATCTTGCCCAATACTTCATGCCATTGCAAATAACCAGCCCATGAAGGCTACACATACCCAACAACTCTGCACCAAAGTGTGACACACTTCCCCTCGCATCCTGAGAAATTCTTTGACTAGAAATATCCTCACATTCATTTAGCCACAAAGGATTATTGTCCTCTACTAGATCCCTGCCTAGCTAAATAGCTTGGTTACCTGATGTCCTAGCATTGAAATCTCCTATTAAGATCGTGTTTCCTGTAGAACTAAAAGCTAAGATGTCTCTCTTTAATGCTCCAAAAGGATCTTTGTTATCTAAGTTTCTCTTCTTGTAAAATTTTGAGCTTTTAGGTGTGAAGTAACATGCAGCCAGCCATGTGATCTCCTTGTTGTCCTCAATTTTCAGCCATATAAATTGTTTGTTTGAGTGTTCTTTCTCCACCTTTACATTTTTGTCCCAAGTTTCTCTTATTAAAATTGTGAATTTGATGGTGTTTAAAATTTAATCATTGTTAGAAATGAGTGTTCAATTATTGAGTCTTCTCTTTTAACTAAATACTTATATTATTTATTATAAATACATAAACCTACAATAAATTTCCTTTTTGGTTATTTTTTATTCAATTCTACCTTTTAATTAATTTAATTAATAATTACAAAGAATTAATTAAGTCAAGAGGCTTCCTAGTGACAACAAAAATATTGGTAAACATTTTTAATTTTGAGAGGCATTTGCATGTCTTATAAGATGAGTTGGTTGAAATAATGGTGAGAAATTGATGAGTCGTAAATTTGGCACTTACGAACGGAATTAATGCTGGTAAACATGAAAAATTAATAGATAGTACAATAACGCTTGCAATTGTGAAGTGAATAATAAAATGCATGGAGTAATGCTTAGAAATATCAATAAGAGTGCTCAGAAGTTTGAATAAGAATAATAAATAATAAACCCATACATTAACACTTAGAAATATGAATAAAAATAATAATTCTTGCAAGATGAAGCAACTATCAATTTTCTTTATGAGTTTAAAAATTAAAGTTATAGCTGCTCTGTTTGCATTTGCTCTTCATCATTTATGTGCATTTCCTATGCTTGATCTGGCTTGCATTTGTTAATCTTGTAGGTAAGTACATTTGCTTTTTGCATGCATGTCTAGCAGTGTTTTAATTTATATTTTTAATAAAATTTTCAATCATTTTCTATTTGATGGATGATGTTGTTTATATTTTTATGATCAAGAGGGAGACAACATTGATTGTTGTTGAAGTTTGCAACACAAGCAATTAGGATCAAACACCAAACGAAAACACCTTCCACAAGCAAGAGTAGCAAGAAAATAAGTGTTATATTTATCAAAAGCAAAAGGATTACAAATTGCAATATTAATTACAATGAAGAGATCAATTGCTTTTATAGAAAATAATAGATCTAAAAATAGAAAAGCTAACTCAAACTAAAAATACCAAACTAAAGCTAAGATACACAAACTAAAAGTGCATGACATGCACAATGTGCAAACTAGAGCCTAACTAAAATTAGACTAAGCTAAATTTAGACTCACTAAGTGAACTTAAGCTAGAGCATGAATGTGCAAACATGTGCTTTAATTATGCATGAGAATATTCTCTAGCATGTGCATAATTAATTAAAGCAACATATGCAAGTGTGTCTAAAGCAACTAATATGCATGCTCTAACACCCACCTTAAGTGAAACTTAGAGAGACAAAAAACTCTATGCATGAAATGCATGAATGAGTCTCAGCAACAAAGGCCTAATTAGGTACCCTTGTACAATGAAAATCTCTCAAAGCAGAGAAAAAGGAGAAAAAGGATAAAAAAACACATGGGAAAAAACCCCTCTCAAAAAGTGAGAGATGCAACTACATGAAGTGCATAAGAACCTCCTCCGGGAGACAAAAAAAGTGTGGACACTTGTCGAATGATAACTGACATAGTGTTGAATGAAGAACCTCCTTTGAAACCAAGATGGTGATCAAGATCAATTTGTATGAGTGCCCCAACAATACTACATGAATAATGAGAAGATGACAAACAAAGGCAAAACATATGTTGGTTGAAGATACAAAAGACAACAATCTACATGAGTGCCCTCAACAACACTACTAGAACAATAAGAAGATGGAAAACAAAGGCAAATATCTATCATTCGAAGATGCAGATGGCACATGAATCTATACGAGAGACCCAAATGACACTACTCAACCATGCAAGAACAAAGTGCTAGTCAAAAATGCAGGGGCCAATAATATAAAAAATTGATCAACTGCGAAACCAAGGAAACATTAGCACAAACAATAGAAACCCCCCTCCCCCCATAATGCTGACAAAGGTGAGGCTTGACAGGTCCACTAAAAATTTGTCACCAAGAAGAAGATGAAGGCAAGGCCCGTGCAGAAAGAGCATGAACCATGTTTGTCTATGATGAAGAAGATTGAGGAGCTAAAATATGATATTGTTGCTTCATGGCCTCCTCTAAAGCCTCTAATCACTTATAACACCTAGAAACTGAATGACCTTCCTTGCCATAAAAACTATAAGGATCACCTGATTTCTACTTTGTCTTGGAGGAAGACTCACCAGACTGAGAATAAGGATAAGAAGATAGAGTAGAATTTTTCATATTGAATATCTATAAGAGAAACCCCCCACCACAAGATACACAAACACTCTTACAACTGGATAGTCAGGAAATATCAAAATAAATAATTTTGAGAAAATGTATACCTAATAAAAAATCTTCAAAAGGAGACCAAATATCTGTGTAGAGGATTCTAAGAGCTTTCCAACAATGTTCATGAGTTGGAAAAGGGAGTCCGTTTGCTCAAGTTATGGCCCCAAAAGTGCAAAAAAAAGTCTGACTTTGACTGACAATAAATTAAGCAAAACAACAAAATTGGGAAAAATAACATGCACCACTAGATCGAGCTCGAAATCATCTTTCTGATGATATCTCATTTGCGTGATTTCGATACCGTATGAGAAAGCTATGAGCAAAAAACCACAAGCTATTTTTTTTACAAAAAAAATCAAACTGGTTAACAAAAAACTATGAGCAAAAACTTGACAGACGTCAACTTGTCAAAGAATATTCTAAATAAAATTCCCAGTCCCTGGAAAAAAACATTCCTTGCCAATAAAAAACAATTTGCCACTAGAATATTCCCTTCAAATATTTTGGACTATTCTCCAACCTTCACTTAAAATGGAATCCCGCTATATTTAGAGGCACCGCCAAAATGGAGAAGGCAACTATATATATAAGGATGAAGTCATTCTATGTGCGTGGTACATATCTACATGTTGTACATTGTTGGCATTCACATGTCCCTTTAAAAAAAAATGCAGTGAAAAAGAAACTTTTACAAGCAACTAGGATCAAACAACAAACGGAAACACCTTTCACAAGCAAGGGTAGCAAGAAAATAATTGTTATATTCCTCAAAAGCAATATTCTGTTGAAATATGCTGAAATATTCTCCAACCTTCGTTAAAGTTGGTGGGACTTGCTAAATTTAGCAGTGTTGCTAAATATAGTTGGGGCCGCTAAAAATGCCAACAAGGATGCTAACATCAATGTAGAGTCACAAGCAACAGGAATGATAAAAAAGAAAAGGGGGCCATAAACATGTGCATGCACTCTTTTTGAGTAATATTTTCTATAGGAATTGAAAAGTTTGGATTGATTAGACAAGCTTAAAAAATAGAATCTAGTTGGATTTGGTTCAAATATCTGAACTTCTTAACTAGGTCATGGACTATTGACGAGTCAAATTTTCTATGTTTCCTTATACTCTTCGTACATGTATATGAAAATTTAAAACTAGTTTATATCTCAGCATGGAGTGCCCCCTTCCTCTTTTGTGCAGTTATAATTGTTCATTTTTATGAGGTCCTTTCCTTTTTGGGGAATATTGGATACTCGACCACCTGTCTACCTTGGTCGCTTTCTCTACCACTTTAGATTTAAGTGACTATGCATTAGTATACAAAATAAATGCAAAATAAACAACTCTTGAGATAAACGAGACATCCCGATGCATAGGGCAAATTGTTTATTTATATCCAACAAGCACAATTTAATGGGAATTTGGTCCTAGGGTTAAAGGTCTTCACCCACCTCTGGCACAAACATCAAAGACTACACTCGTAGTTAGGTTCCAAAGCGTATCTATAGATTTCATAGTACACATTTTTCTTAACCATTTAATATCAAATTCACTTCTATATTTTGGATAATAGTCAAATCATTGAGTAAAACAAAATCATAGCATAATGAATGCAATGAAAAGCACTATAGAACTGTTGTTTAACTAAATAGTTAGAGTTGGTAAGTTGGTACATCTTGCAAACAAACTGAGGCAAGTAAATCTCATTTTTAGGTTTCCAACAATACATATTTTTTTTTCAGTTGAGTTTGCGCATGAAACTTGTCTTCCATTTCTGCAATATAAATTCTAAAATTTGTCTTTCTTATGCACATGCAAGCCTTCTTATGCCTATGTGGAATTTTGGACAGCTGGCTTTATATTTATCTAGCCCGTATTAATTGGCTTCTCCATTTTGTTAACCAACATATTATGTCAGCATGCCTTGCAGGCTTGTTTCCAATGTTTTATTTGGCAAGCCCACATTATTGTTTGGATAAAAGTGTACATAGGTAGAGGCCTATTGGCTCAATTCCATATTGTTTGGTGCATTTATATTAGAGATCCTTTGTGGGAACTTTGGATTTGAGGCAAGTAAATCTCATTTTTAGAATTTTCAGATTTCCTCTAATACATTATTTTTTCCAATTAAGTTTGTGCATGAAATTTGTCTTTCATTTCTTCAATTTAAATTCAATATGCATACTCACCTTCAATGACACATAAATATGTGTTTTTCCATGTTTTATTTGTAACATCGCAATTGTTTTCCCATCTCTAATCATTGCTCGCATAATCTATTATAATTGATTTATCCCAAATCATTGTATATGTATATGTATATGTATATGTATATGTATGTGTGTGTGTATGTGTGTGTGTATATGTGTGTGTGTGTGTGTGTGTGTGTGTGTACTTATATATATAAATATAAATAATACACACACACACACACACACACACATATATATATATATATATATGTATGTATATATGTATATATGTGTATATATATATACATATATGCATGTATGTATGTATGTATATATGTATATATACACATATACATATATATACCCACACATTTGCACATTACCAACTAGGAAATTGGGAAATTAGAAACAACATGATAGAGCTAACCACGAAAGCTATAAAACATCATGTAAACCTATTCCTAATCAAACCAAGAAGATGATCAAAACAAAGCATAAACATAAATCAAACCACAACACCAATGCTCCTTTGATGAAGCCTCGTTACTTTTCCTTTCTTCTCAAATGTTGATATGTTTCTCTCAAGTAGACAAGTGCACCTACAAAATGAAAGCAAGTATGGACGGAATGATGACAAGAATACTCAAAAATTGTGATTGAGAGAATGAGGCCAAACAAGTCAATTTATATAGATTTTTGAAATTTGAATCAACGGTCAAGATTGAGGACAAATTGACAGTCATGATCGAGTATGAGAACTCATTTTAACAAATGACAATTTTATGGCAGATTGATTTGTGCATTTGTCATATGACGATTTATGACAAATTGGTTAATGATTCTAGAAATTGGCAAATTTATGTCAAAGTGGTCAAGGATTTTGGAAAGGAAAAATTAATGAACATGAAAACTGGGAGAAATTGGGGGGAAGAAATTAGTGGGTATGGCACATGAGAAATTAGGGGAAAGGTCATATGAGAGGAAAGTGGGATTGGGAGAAAAATTTGGGGCTACGACATGAGTTAGAAATGAGAGGCAAATTAATAATTTAAAATTATTAATTCCCTCACATTTGGAAAATTAGCCAATTGAATATAGGAAAAGGAGAGTAAATAAATATCATTTATTTACCATGACATGGGACCTTAGGACAAGTGATGAATTACTGGTTATCGACCCCTAAAGGATTAATAAATTTGACATGATCATATAATCTAACATGTGATGAAAGACAAATCAATAGGATATGATGTAATTACATGATGAAAATTCGTAATTAATAAAATAGAAGAATGTCACAATATTGATGAATGATGAAGATCAAATGCACAATTAGAGGAATAATTTTAAAAAGGGGAGTTATAGGCATTAACCATTTTTCAGTGTCTACATTTTACCCCTCTTCGAGACCATGCAATTTTGGACATTGTTTCAAAGAAAAATTAAAAGATCATGTCACAATGGACCAAAGGAATAGAGGTAGGATGCCCCCATCAAAAAGTTGGGTAGAAATTTGACATGAGGTTTTTTTTTAAATGATTGCAACAATGAACAAAAAAAATCTTAGTAGAAAGAAGAAATTAGATGGAGAAGGGTGAATAATGATGAAACCTTGCTTTCATAAGTGCACTTTATCTTTAGAGAGATTTATCTAATATGGAAAATAAATGTGTTGCACCATGGCATAGAAAGCAAGGGGAAAAATGTGTTCCTTTTGTGTAAAACAAACACATTGTAGACAAGGAATGTTTCCATCCATCTTGAAGCATTTGACATACTTTCTATAAAAATTCATGAAAAATACCCTGCAAATGGAAGATAAAAACAAAAATAAAAGACCATTAACCTTCCTTGTCACTCCCATCACTTAATGATATCCTTGAGTAGCATATGAACATGACCAAAGATAAATCAATAAAAGATAAGGCTTACTAAACCAAGAAATTCAACAACCATTCTAATCTTTTTGTCGAAGTTGATAGTTTGTTTAATTATGATGAGGTTGACGATGTCTGGTTTCAGGATTCAAGTACCCCATCAAAAGCATATACCATATGATTTCAAGTATACCCCAACCTGTATAAGCCAAATGTTGGTTGATAAAGGATTGATTGATATTGATTGATTGATTTGTTAATTGGACAAATTTGGTTGGATTGATTGTTGACTTGATTGGATAGTTTGTCTATTGATGTGTGATTTGTTAAGCGCAATGGTTGACACATTTTTAGGTTTGCATCTTCTCATATGTCTTTCTTTTTGCAAGGGAGGATTTATTGATGAAATGAAAAATGACTGGTTGTTTTTGGATTTTGATTTTTTTTTAGTATTTTGGGGATATTTGATTTTTTGTGCTTTTTTAGGATATTTTGTATTTTTTAAGGATTTTTTTCAAGACTTTATTTGATTTTTAGTTTTTTTTTTAAGATTTTAATGTGCAAGAAAGATATATTTATTTTCCCCAGTGTCTGGAAAGGTAGGGGCATTATTAATGGATGAATGGATTGGTAGATAGATGAAGGACAAAGATCGCTTATTATGGAATTGAAGCTATTTTGGTTGTTAAGGACTATCTTGATAATAGAATAACATGTTTTGTACCAAGCTAAGGGTTTGGTTTAGACAAGAAAAAATAGGGTAATGATATAGTGAACTTATTGGCATGGGGTTCACAGGAATGGACATGTCAAGAGGTTTTTGAAAACATGTTTTACATTTCAAATCCTTATTTTATACCAAGATCAATAGATGGATTTGGATAGGACAATGATAGGATATGGAATGATAAGAAACATCAGAAATGGGTAAAAGGGATATGGACTAAAGGTTGTGATAAGATAGGAAATATGGACCAAAGGGATATGGATAAGGTAAGGGATATGGACTAAAAGGATGTGGACAACATGAAGCAAATAGGATCCAAATGCTTATGAAGATTCCTAGCCTTGTCAAGATCAAAGATGGGACAAAGGGAATATAGATGTCGATGAGTATGATGGATATGAGGGACATAGGATAATTGAGGAAATAATAGGGGTATGATATGATAGAATAAAATGGATGAAACCTACCCCCACGTATGGAATGCAAGAATATCATAGATTACACATGACACTTGTTTGCTAGGTTTTCATCATGGTAGTTTTCCAAAGTGTCTATTTGTCAAGTTTTCACTAGTGGACAAATTATTTCTCTTTACTTTTTTTCTTTATGTCACCAAGACGCCTATTTGTTATATTTTCATCGAGGCAACAATTTTTTGCTTTTTTTTTTAAATATTTATTTTGACATTTTTTTAGTTTTTAGGAAGATAATGGATGCATGATAGGACATAGAGAAAGGACTCAAGCATCTTGTTCTTTGGATGGTGCTCTTGAAGGACATGTAGTAATGGACATAGCTATTGTTGGTATGCTCAAAGACATTGGTAAGGAAATGGTAAAGGGAGATAAAACAAGATAAGGGTTTACGCAAAGGATTGGATAAGATAAATGAAAGGATGAAAAACAAGTGTTAGATAATGGAGCGAGAGTAGGAAAGTTTATTTTTTAGTGGATGGGAATGTGGGAAAAACCAACGTTGGCACATACATTGAGAGGTGGTGGAGTGATGGAGGACAAGATTTTTTTTATTATTTTGGGATATTAATGGAGGAGTAGACGTAAATTTTGGGACAAAAGAACCCAAAATGAATTTGGAAGGTGGGAGACATTTAGATGGTAGGATAGCAATTTTGAATGCCAACTTTGTTTTTTCTTTGAGACGTTGTGTTTCGAGGACCCGCTCAAGAATCCACATGGTTTTTTATTTTTTATTTTTTTGTGGGTCCTTCGAACACATTGCTTACACAGAGGATTTGGGAAACCATATGGCTTTTGACTTTTCTTTTTGCTTAATGGGCTTTTCCAGGGCCTTTTGGGGTACCTTTAGAAACCCTGAATAACATCAAAATCTCAACCACAAAGAGATCTATTTGAAAATTAGTATTCCCAATATCGAAAGAGGAACAAATAAACAATATGCATAATTATCAAATAATAATGAAATCAATCAAAACCATGAACATGTAAACCAAAAGTCCTTCTTCATTGTTCTCCTTCTCTATGCAATGTAGGCTCTCAAAAAATGAGTGCTCTATGTGTTAGCATAAGAATTCAAATCAATTATGGCTAACAAATATGAGAAACAAGCTCTCTATTTATAAGATTTTTCAGGGTTCCAATCAATATTCCATGATTGGTGGGTTGATTGGCAGTGATTGAAGAGTTGAACTCAGAGTGAGCGGGAGTTGAACTTAACTAATTGTGTGTCAATAGAATAGATGGATCTGTTAAGAGGATAAATTGAAGAGTTGAACTCAATTGATTGCATGTGTTGAAAATATGGGAGAGTTAACTTATTTGATTAAGGACTTTAATTGAGGAGGTGGAGTAGAAGATGAGATAGATTAAATAGATAACTAATTTAATTGACCAATTAGGAGAAAAAATGGTGGAATTAACTTAAACTCGTAATTGGAGGGATAATTATGGTTAAATAAATAAAAGAGTTTATTTATTTGCACGTGTGAGGAATATACATAAAGAATTAATATTTGTTTATTTATAAGAGGAACAATTAGTTAATTAAATAAATATAATTTATTTAATTATGAGAGGGAAATTGATTTAATTATTACATAAATGTAATAATAATGAAAGAAAGAATATTAGTTCAACAATATAATTATTTAATTAATTTTAATAAGGTAGGTAATAATTAAATAATGTTGATTATTTAATTACTTTATAGGTGAATAATTGATGAAATATTAAGTAATTAATTAAAATCACTTAATTTAGGAATTTATAGGGAAATGATGATTTTCAATATATTATAATGGAAAGATGCCAATTAATTAAATAATAAAGATTATTTAATAATTGAAGAAGAATGTAAGTAAACTTATTGTGTTAAAGCAATTAGTCATTTTTAAGTGTCTACATTTTGCCCCTCTTTGATATGATGCATTTTCAAGCATTATTTCAAAGACTGTTTGATAAAAATATGCCTCGGGATGCCTTTGTGAAACAAAGTCAATGAACAGTTATTATGGTGCCCCTTCAAGGAAAGGAGAGAAAAATGGAATGGAGGGCTCGTTTCGTTGGCACCGTTACTAGGATCATAATGCAATTTACGGATCTAAAAATGGAGGTCATACATGAATGTTATGGACTCAAGAAGGTGAAAGACATCATGATTAATAGAAATGCAAGGTGTGCACATCCATCGAGATGGGCTAGGGGGTATAAAACAGGTTTGGAGGGTAATTTTCAAATCATTTTGCACATTGAGATTTGTATATCTAGGAGCGGAAGGAGCAACTTTTGAGTGATTTAGAGTTTGATGGTAGGCTATAAGGACAACCTGCATATCAACGATCGAGTTAGGACATATCAACGTCCAGTTGATGCCCCACCTCCGGTAAGTTTTACACTTTTTTATTTAATCTGACTTATTTTTTTGTTCAATTTCCTATATTAGGTTAGATTTAGGAAAGCAAAAACATCGCATTTGTGTGTCACAATCAATGCATCTTATAGGCATAAAGCGTCACACTTGCATTTTAATGTAGTTTTAAATATGCTTGTAGTTGGATGGGGAATGACGCATTTGATGTGTTAATTCGTCGCACTTGCATGTCATAAGAAACAATTAATCAAGCTGCACTTGGCTAATTTGAACGTCGCACTTGACTAGTGAGATGGAAAAAAATGAATGTTTTATGTGAAATGAATGCATTTTTTACTCTATTTTGGAATTTTTGCTATATGAAATGAATTTTTATTTTGCATGTGTATGTATGACATAGCTTAGATGTATGATAGGACCTATTTGAATATTGTAGACTGATTGTGCAACTTTATTGCGTATGTAGATTAGGGATGATGTCCTCATGACATTGGAGAGTCATCCCGACTAGCTTGCATATAGACATAGACCGATTGATGAGGAGTGTGAGCACCTAGATAGACTATGATTTTTACATATTACCTTTGTGCCCAAAATTAGGGAAAATGGGACCTTGTTATAACCTTGTATGAGCAATGAAAATGAGAGACATCGTCCTTCCACTTACCTACATGACATTGTATAGTGACTCTAGAGGATGTATATAGGATTCTACAGATTCCTATTCATAGTTAGAGGGTTACATACTCATTATAGACTGGGAGAGCAACATTGTGTGACCTATTTGATTGCTCGGTGGATGAGTTTGATATTCATGGTTATGAGATCCCTCAACTTAATTTGGAATTACATTAGGTTGACCAAGATTCCATAAAAACAACTTCCTATACCTATCTGATTGAATCGATCTCCTTTGAAATTTTCCTCTGCTAGTTTGGCCAATAGTACCTATTCCCATATTTGATTCAAAAAATTATCCATTTGTACCTTGTGTTTGTTTCATACCTAGGCTTGTATTCATTGTTCCTACTCCATAGTTTGTAAGCCCTACAACTTGAGAACATTGAGGATGTTGAGCAGATATGGTAGTAGTAGCAACATTTTGTTGTATCGTAGGACTAGAGCTAGAAACTCCTTGAACATTAGTTAGGCATACACTAATAGAAGGATTAGTTAATGTTGATATCTTAAGGAAATCTATTTTCTATTTGATTTTTGCTAAAGAAGCCTCGATCTCAATTCTTTCTAACTCCTTTTTGAGAGCTTCACCTTCTTTTCTTTCTTTTTCCAACTCCATATCAGTTTGGGACAAGGTTTGTGAAATATTACCTTGATCCTTTGGCTCCTTAATCCTCAATCTAGTTACCTTTTGTTTTCCCCCATCTGAAATAGGCTTAAGGATCTCATTTGCAGTACTTGGTAGGGTTTTCATTTGGATTTTTGGCTTTTCAATTCTAGGATAAATTTGAGATACAACTGGGCTTTCCTCTATAGGTTTTGGCTCTTCATAATTCATAGCTTGTAAGGCAGCTAATTTTCTCAATAGGCTACCCCTCTTAATAATCACATTTATGACTTTAGATTCCATTTCTTTCTATTTTTCTTTCTTAACTCCATTTGTTCTCAGAGTTCTCTTCTTAGAATATCAATATCACTAAATACCTCACCGGGATCTGGAAGAGTAATTTTTGATCTAGATGTCTCATCTAGATCTATCAAGTCTGCATCAAAATGTTCCTGAATAGGCACGTAAGGGAAAGCTATTGTGTGGTTTAGAGGAGGACGTACATTAATGATATTTTGACGACTTCTAATTCTACTCTGACCCCTCTTATTTTTAGAATATTGAACTTGTGTTATTCCCTTATTTGTAATTAAAGGTTCTTGTATTTCATTTTGAACAACAGTTTGAAATAATGCTTTGAAAATTCCTAAGCTATCATATTCAAAAGATTTTGAAGATGACACATTTTCCTCAGGGACAGGATAAAAATACTTACTTGTATTTTTATTCTTAGGCTTCCATGATGAGGGAGCACTACTAGAGTTTGCATTTCTTTTAGCCCAACCTTTATTTTGAACTTTAGGAAGCTCACCCTCCAATGTCACTTCTGGATGCTACTTCATAAATGCTCTAGTGTTCTTCTGCTTACTCATGTTTTTTATTTATCCTTCAATCTGATTTGAAATATTTTAGGTACTTACACACACTTGTACATATATCTCAGAGTCTCCACCCAATTTAGTTAGGATTTGATTTACTTCAAAGCATAGGAAAATTTCAAAAAAAAATTTGTAACCTCACTCACTCTTCAAGGATAACACAAACTCATAGACCGCAATACCAACAAAATATCTAGATCCTTTCAATAATAAACCTATTGGCTCAACCTTCGAATCATAGATGACAATTTATAACTCTACGCAAATCTCAATGGACCGACTAACTGGCCTGAATTATTAACAAGACAAGGAGAAAACTCAACTATGAATCATGTCAACGTAACAAGTTATAATATCGTTCCCCAATAGAGTCACCATTTTGTTGGTTCCCAAAATGGTTTTACGCTATACGAAGCTACCAGTACACTCTTCAACAAATTCTATAGAGAAGCCAACTCCAAATGTTAAACTTCCTAAGAGGACTGGACCAACTAACAGGGACTAAAATCTCCCCCTACACTTTGGCTTTGCAAGACCAAGGCGAGTAAACCTAATTTCCATGTAATCATACCTTCACTAAACACACCCCTGAAATTGATAAACAAATTATCCCATAAGAGGCTCAATAGTAACAAGAAAATACTAAGTAGGGGTTAATTACTTATTGATTCTCAATTGTTATGGAGTATGAGATATACACACCATAGATAAAACTAAAAATAAAAAGATTTTTCATCAAAAGTTGGTATAACTAGATGCCTTGGACCAATAAAATAACAACTATAACATACTTAGATCAGTGCATTATCCATTGGGCAATACTCTCAGCTTAAGACTCCTTATATGACTGACATAAAACTATGACTGATTCAAGAATTAGATTATTATTGCATTATAATAACATCCTTTCATGTAATCCAAAATTAGACTTCTTATAACGATCCTTGTGCCAACCTTATGAGCTCATGAACTAATTTTTAGCATTTTACTTGATCCTTGATCAAAGCTTAGAATTAAAACATACACATATAAACAATATGTAGTGAATTGAATAAGAACTTTGAATTATTAAATTCACAACTCATAAACCCAACACAAAGGAGAGCACCAAATCTAGACTATATTTCATTGACTTCAGAATCGTTGTCTTCATACATTGATTTGCTCACTGAAATAATAATCAACAAGACTAAAACCCTCAATACTAAAATATCTAATTGCTCTATATATTGTTATACATGACTCATTACATCTGCTAAACCTTGAATGGGTTCAAAACAACACCTAAGAATTCAAAACAAAATATCTCATCCCTTTCCTAGGTGATCTTGAAAATCATTTTATAGAACAAGGATTACAACAAGCTACAAATTGCTTAGGGAAAAACAACTTAACTGCTCAACAACAAAATCCCATGAAGAACACCACCAACTAACCAATTGAAGAAAGCTGACCTAAACAAACTATAGTCACAATATATTTGTTGAAATAGAGAACTCAAGATTTTATATGGAAATGATGGTTATGGATGCAGCTTTAAAGGTCTTTCTCGCGTACCTACCCTTTGTCCACCAACTCGAATTTAATTTTATGTAGGCACAATAACTGTGACTAGCCATGGAGGAAAACATGTGATCCTGTGCTAACCATTGATCATGACATATGAGACATGTGGCGGCATCTTATTGTTACTTGACACCAACAACCTCCTCTCACTTACACTTGTGAACAAGCGACTAGCTGTTAACGACTCTGTCTCTAGATTGCGATTGTCAACATTCATATCAGTGAGCTCATGATGCCATGGAAAATGTCTGCCAACAACCTTAGTCATTAGCTCGTGTCCTAAAGCAATTAATTACAACATAACTTGAGATCTCACGACCAACATCTTTCATCACCGCCAAAAGCCTATCTCAAACTCGCTGATTAAAAACATTTAAATCCTAAACTACCGCAACCTGGCGACCACAACCTCCATTTAAATCAACTTCCATGTGGAACAAAATCTCTAACCATTTAGTATCCCTTGTGACCTTGCGATCACCACTCGCTAACTCACCCGTCATTACCACCCACTACTTCAAACCGTCGTGACCTAGCGACTAACCTTTTCATTGACCGTCGCTTAAATTGTCACAATCTCTACACATCTTTCATTCACCGCTACTAACCACCGCGACCTGGTGACTAACCGTTGTCTCCAGATCTCAGCTTGCTTTAGTGACCACCTTAAAACCTCTTGAGCTAGCAATAAAAAGGAGACATCCTCTATTTCTAACTCGCGGCTTAAAAATGTTCGATCCATAAACTGTAGCGATACAACGAAAATTAAAAACAAACTGCTTGTTGCCAATTATCCAACATTTTATTTTATCTTCCTTAATAGTCGCAAGCTAGAGACAACCACTAACTTTTGATGACATGTAATTGATTGATGTTTGAAGATGTTAAGTTGATCACCAAAATGCAGAAAAGATAATGCAAGACATTAAATCAGTTAATGGAATGTATTGTCATTGATGTCAACTTGATATAATCTAATTGGTTATAATCAAAGTGTCAAAGACTTCAAAGAATTAGAAAGATAAAGATTATGCTTTCAGTAATGCATAAAAGACAAGCATGCTCTAAGTGACTTCAAACATCGACGACTAGTGGAACCTGATGGACAGAGATCACCGAAAGTTAAGTCAGATTGATGCCCGAGCAAAGAAACCAATGAGCATTAATGAAGAGAAGAATCACAAGCATTACTGATGGCCAGAATTATAGTGTTAACCGACGAGCACAACTTTGCAGTGAAGCCCAAAGGACAGACAACCCCGACGGACAAACAACCTCGACGAAGTAGCCCGAGAAGAACTGAAGTGTTGATCAAAGCTATCAAAGAGTTAAAACACCGAAGTTAACTAGAGTTCATAAATGACAAAATATCTAGTTGGCAGAGCTAAATATAGACTTAACTGGTAGTTATCATTGTTTTTATCAACAAGATAAAGCCAGAGATAAGTAAAGGATTTAAAGATTTTTTATCTAGCTGGCAAGAAGATTTCTATGAGATAAAACAAAAGTTATGCTTTAAATCAAGATTGGCTAAGATTGCGGATCACACCAAGTACAAGAAAATCAAGAAGAGAGAAATAGTGATATCATGTATATAAAGAGACAACTTAATTCATTATGAATTAAGGGGAGTGAATGAAAAAGAGGATGCTAGAGAGAAACTAATGAAGAAAAACTTCATACAGTCTTGATCAATCAAGTTGAGGAAAGAACTAAAGATTTCTGCGGACACCAAGCAACAAAGCATAGCATCACCGAGCAAAAAAAAAAGTGGAGCAAAGGTATTGGAAATATATATTGATCAGAATGGTTTAACGAGCTTACAATAGATCTAAAAATATGCAAGTATAAGTTGTATATGTGAACAGATCATATTGTTTCAATTTAACCATTGATTCAGAAAGTCTCTTAGCCGAGAAAGATTTAAAGATCCTTTCTATATTGAGATACATCCCAAGGAGTATCAAAAATTTTGATCATGAAGATAGCATGAGATGTTAGATACCATTTGACAAACCAGGGTTTGGTCATAGAAGGTAGCATAGAGATGTCCGATATCAAGTGACAAACTAATTTTTTAAATCCTCTAACAAGGTCACACCTAACAGTGTGTTTGTAACCTTTAACAGGGTTGGCTCTTCACCGAGCTCACTTTAGAAGAGTGAAAATTTTGGGTTACCGGTCCCAAGTGGTTTTTCCCTTAATAGGGTTTCCACATTAAAAATCCATGTGTCAATGTGTTTATGAGTCATTAGTTTAGTGTTTTGTATTACACATAAATAATCTGGATTGATCGGTATACACTAAGCTATTTACTGTCATTCAGTAAATTGAAAGACTATTATTCAGTAAACATAAAGAATAAGGTTTTTACAGAGCACTTCGATCAGTAGTTATTTGATAAGTACATTTGAAGGAATTCATCTTGTAGGACTGAAGATAACTAGAGGCTTAATTTTGTGGTACTAAGTTTTTGAGTTGATTAATTGGAATATTTCTGAGGCCACTGATTCACCCCCCCTCTCAGTTATTACTAAAAATTGGTATCAGAGCTTGTGTGCTTAGAAAGGGAGTTTAACAACTCAAGAAAAAGATCACAACATGAACAAACGAGATGTGCCCAAGTTGAATAAAGACAACTTTGCATCATGGCAAAGTAGAATAAGACTCCACCTATCAAGTATTGGTAATGATGTTACTCAACACCTTGATATTGAATATGTGTTGCCTGCAGGACCTCACACTCTTAAGCAATTAAGAGAAAAGCATGAGCACAATTGCATGATGATATAACTTGCCTCATCACTCTCTAATGTTGAGTTTGAAGATATCAAAACCTGCACCTCTACAAAGAAAATGTGGGATAAGTTGAAGCTGGTACATGGAGGAGATGCTAATGTACTAAGAGCCAAGGCAAAAAGCCTAAGAGGGAGGTTTGATGACCTAAGGATGAAAGAAGGAGAAAATATCACTCAGTACAACTGCAAAATCAAAGAGGTAGTCAATGCTATCTAAGGAGTTGGAGGTGTACTTGAAGAGAAGACAATGGTAAGTAAAATCTTAAGAACCTTACTGCCTGTATATGCTATTAGAGTTTCTGATATTCAAGAAATGAGAGCAGTTACAAATAATACAGTTACTCTAGATAGTCTAATTAGTAGACTAATTTCATTTGAGATGAATAACTTTGATAATAGTGTCTTACCATCTATAGAATATGCATTCAAATCTTCTTTGAAAATAAGTAAGTCAAGTCATAGACACACTATGAGGAATGATAGTGAAAGTGATAATGAGGACCAAGGACTTGATGAGATTGAAGCACTAATGGCAAGAAGACTGTAGAGAGACAAAGATAGATACAAAGGTAAATTACCACTTGTATTTTTTATTGTAAAGAGGTTGGACACTTTGCTGCAAGATGTCCTAATAGAAGAAAAGATGACAGAAGTAATGACAAAACATATGAAAAGAAGTTTGACCGAGGTGATAATAGAGATTACCAAAGCAATTGAAAGTTTGAAAGAAGAGATACTCGAGACTACAAGGACAAAGGAAAGAAGGCTTATTACCCAGCTGAGAACAAAGCTGATGATACTGACACCAAATTTGAAGAAGACATTGAGATGGTATTTGTAGCCATGAAGGATAACTCAGATGAAGAAGTAGAAAGGTATGTAGAAACTGCACTCATATCTAAGGTTAGTAAGAATGATGTCTAGATCATAGATAGTGGTTGCACTCACCACATGACTGGTGATAAGCAAAATTTTGAAACTTTTGAATACTATAATGGTGGTTCATTAAGAATGGGTAATGACACACCTTGTCTAGTTGAAGGTAAAGGAACCATAATGTTGAATAACCTGATCAAATGTGAAAATTCTTATTGGGTAAAAGGGCTAAATTATAATCTGTTAAGTGTTTCACAACTGAACAATACATGTCACCAAGTAGCATTTGAGAATATGAAGGCAAATATCTTCAATGAATCAAGAAGGTTGATCAAAACTGGTGAGCAGACAAAAGGTAACCATTTCTATCTTGATGACAGTAACACCACTTGTTTAATGGCTAGAAACTAAGGCATATGGTTGTGGCACAAAAGATTGTGTCATATGAATTTTGACAACATGATAAAGATAAGCAATAAAAGGAATGCCAGAGGCTTACCGAGCATGACAAAGCCTGAGCATATCATGTGCAAGAACTGTCAAAAAGGTAAGATGACAAAGTCTAGTTTCAAGAGTAAAACCCATAAATCTAATGCAATTCTAGAATTGGTCCATATTGATCTATGTGGACACATGAGGACAAAGAGTTACTATGGAGATAGGTATTTCATTCTCTTTGTTGATGATTATTCTAGAATGATGACAATTATGTTCTTAAAAGATAAATCAGAAGCATTCAAGATGTTTAAATGGTATAAGGATATGGTAGAAAAACAAAGTGATAATAAATTGAAATGCTTAAGGTTAGATAGAGGAGGGGAATTTACTTCAAATGAATTCACTAATTTCTATAATGAGCATGAAATTAAGAGATAGGTTTCTGCACCAAGTACACCACAACAAAATGGAATTGCTGAGAGGAGAAACAAATCAACTGTTGACTGTGCAAGAACATTGATTATTGTGAAAAGAATCACTCAAATTTTCTAGAGGGAAGTTGTCAGTACTGTTGTCTACACATTGAACATAGTACAATTAAAGAAGGACACAAAGAAGACACCCTGTGAGCTTTGGTATGGTTACACACCCAATGTAAGTTACTTCAGAATCTTTGGTAGTCAATGTCATATTTTGAAGGATGATAGAAATGGAAAGCTTGACTCCAAAAGTGATGAATGTATCTTTCTAGGACATTCCACCAAAAGCAAGGCTTATAAATATCTTAACAAGATCATTGAAAATGCAAATGTAAAGATAGATGAATTTGCAGAAAAGAATGATAAGGAAAGAAGAAGAGAACATGAGGACTACAACAAAAAAATTTATATTGAAGAACCTGACACTCTACTTGAGCAATAGTGTATCTCTCCTAAGCAACATAACATTGCACCTGAGCATCATGCTGCAATTACCGAAAATTAGGATAATAATCAAGATGATGTACCAAGCGATGGAGATCAGAACAAAGGTCAAGAAGATGATCAGAATGATGGACAAAGAGCTTAACCAAAACTTGCCAAGTATGTTAGAAGACATCATCTACATAATCAAATCATAGGAGACAAGAAGGCTAGAATGAGAACAAGAAGTAAGTCACTAAACACTAGATGTTTACTTTGTGATTTTGAGCCTAAATATGTTAATACTGCACTTGGAAATGAGGAATGGGTCAGTGCTATGAATGAAGAAATATAACAGATTGAGAATAATAGTACATGGACACTAGTATTGAGACTTGATGACAATAATGTCATCGGTAGCAAATGGATATTCAGAAATAAGTTGAATGAGAATGGAGAAGACACAAGAAACAAAGCAAGATTAGTATGCAAGGGGTATGTACAAGAAGAAGGTATTGATTATGGAGAAACCTTTGCAATCGTTGCTAGACTAGAAGGATTTAGAATCTTGCTTGCTTATGTTGCATTCAAAGGATTCAAGGTATACCAGATGGATGTCTAATCTGCATTCCTAAATGGAATACTAGAAGAAGAGGTATACATTGAACAACCATAAGGGTTTATTGATCCAGACAAGAGGAACATGGTATGTAGACTACATAAAGCCTTGTATGGATTGAAACAAGCACCTAGAGCCTAGTATGAAAGACTTCACTCCTATCTCATTAGCATTGAATTTGTAAGAACAAGTGAAAAAAACAATCTGTACTTAAAAGAAGATATCGATGGTAATATTCTGATTGCTGAAATTTTTGTTGATGATATCATTTTTTGGGGAAATGAAATGTTATGCAAATCCTTTGATAATGAAATGAGAAAGGAATTTGAAATGTCTATGTTTGGGGAGATCAAATTATTTCTTGGTTTACAGATTCTTCAACAAGATGCAACCATATATATCACTTAGTCCAAATACATCAAGGAAGTGTTGAAGATATTCAAGATGGAGGATTCCAAACTAGTTGGAACACCTATGGTTACCAGCTGTAAGCTGACAAAAGAAGACAAATCAAATGAGGTAAATCATATGTTATATAGATCAAAGATTGACAAACTAATGTATGTTGTTCATACCAGACCAGATATAACACATGTAGTTGGAATAGTTGCAAGATTCTATGCTAATCCCAAAGAATCACATATGACTATTGTCAATAGAATTCTGAGATATTTGAAGAACACCAAGGACTATGGCTTATGGTATAAAAGAGAAACAAAATTTGAGCTACAAGTCTATACAGATGCTGATTGGGCTGAAAACATTGATGACTAAAAGAGCACAACTAGAGGAGCATTCTTCATGGGTGACAGAATTGTCACATGGATCAGCAAGAAGCAAGGATGCATCTCTCAGTCTACTATAGAAGCAGAGTATGTGGATGTTGCTGTAAATTGCCCCAATATTGAATGGATCAAATAGTTTTTGGAAGGTATGAATATGAAGATCCTTGAACCAATGATTATTTATTGTGATAATACCAGTGCAATTAACATTTCTAAGAATCCAGTCATGCATGCTAAGACTAAGCATATTGCTATCTAGTATCACTATCTAAGAGAAAAAGTTCAAGAAAAGGAGTTGATACTAGAATATGTTCAATCAAAGGAACAATTAGCTTATATATTCACCAAGCCATTACCGAAAGAAACATTTGAGTACTTGAGACAGAGACTAGGGGTACAAACCTTATCTATCAATTAGTAAGCTGACTAGGAGGTTGCATCAGCTTACACACAATCTGAAGATCACTCATGTTGATGCAAGCACTGAGATGAACAGCAACAGATACATTTGTACATAGCAAGGTACAAATATGCACCGAACACCATAGATAATGTATTGCTGATGGATAAGGAAATTCAAGGAGTATATTATATAAAGGGATGGAAGATGATATAGAATAATTGTTTGGCATTGTTGTCAAAGGGAGAGATGATATCATTATTATAAGGAAGAGAGATTCTCACTATTATAAGGGAGAGATTATCTCATTATCAGAAAGGGAGAGATGATCTTATTATTATCAAGGGAGAGAGATTCTCATTATTATCAAAAAATATTATATCATTATCCATGAATAGAAATTCCTAAGAATCAAAAGGAAAAGTTAATCTTTATCCATAGGGAGAGATTACATATGAAATATCCATCTAAGGTAGAGAAGTAACAAAGGGAGAGATTTTTGTCAAAGAAAAAGAGATTATCAAGAAGAGAAACTATCAAGGCAGAGCACATATCATAACAAAGACAAAAGATGCTGCACGTATCCAGTGAAGGGATTGAAGATTGAAGAAATCCACTCTGCAAGAAACAAATCTAATCTATATGAGCTTACCGAGAGCCAAACATTTGTAATAGCTACAATAGGAAATATTGATGAAACTATTATATTTCATATTGTACTAGTAATAATATAGTGTGATAATGTAGTATGTTGCCATCAATGCCAAAGGGAGAGATTGATGACATGTAATTGATTGAATGTTTGAAGATGTTAAGTTGATCACCGAAATGCAGAAAAGATAATGCAAGACACTAAATTAGTTAATGGATTGTATTGTCATTGATGTCAACTTGATATAATCTAATCGATTATAATCAAAGTGTCAAAGACTTCAGAGAATCAGAAAGATAAAGATTATGCTTTTAGTAATGCATAAAAGATAAGCATTCACTAAGTGACTTCAAACACCGATGGCTAGTGGAACTCGACGGACAGAGATCACCAAAATTTAAGTCACAGTGATGCCTGAGAAAAGAAACCGATGAGAATTACCGAAGAGAAGAATCAAAACCATTACCGACAACCATAATTACAATGTTAACCGATGAGAACTTTGTAGTGAAGCCCAAAGGACAGATAACCCCGACGAAGTAGCCCGAGGAGAACTGAATTGTTGATCGAAGCTATCAAAGAGTTAAAACACCAAAGTTAACTAGAGTTCAGAAATGACAAAATATCTAGGTGGTAGAGCTAAATATAGACTTAACTGGTAGTTATCATTGTTTTTATCGACAAGATAAATCCAGAGATAAGTAAAGGATTTAAAGCTATTTTATCCAGTTGGCAAGAATATTTCTACGAGATAAAACAAGAGTTATGCTTTAAATCAGGACTGGCTATGATTGTGGATCACGTCAAGTACAAGAAAATCAAGAAGAGAGAAATGATGATATCATGTCTATAAAGAGACAATTAATTCATTATGACTTAAGGGGAGTGAATGAAAAAGAGGATGTTGGAGAGAAATTGATGAAGAACAACTTCATACAGTCTTGATCAATCAAGCTGAGGAAAGAGCTAAAGATTTCTATGGACACCGAACAACAAAGAATAGCATCACCAAGCAGAAACAAAAGTGGAGCAAAGGTATTGAAAAGATATATTGATCATAATGGTTTAATGATCTTACAATAGATCTAAAAATTTGCAAGTATAAGTTGTATATGTGAACAGATCATAATGTTTCATTTTAACCATTGATTTAGAAAGTCTCTTAATCAAGCAGGATTTAAAGATCCTTTCTATATTGAGATACATCCCAAGGAGTATCAAAAATTTTGATCATGAAGATAGCATGAGATTCTAGATACCATTTGACAAACCATGGTTTGGTCATAGAAGGTAGCATAGAGATGCCCGATATCTAGTGACAAACTAATCTTTTAAATACTCTAATAAGGTCACACCTAACACTGTGTTTGTAACCTTTAACAGGGTTGGCTCTTCACCGAGATTACTTCAGAAGAGTGAAAATTTTGGGTTACCATTCCCAAGTTCTTTTTCCCTTAACATGGTTTCCACGTTAAAAATACATGTGTCAATGTGTTTATGAGTCATTACTTTAGTGTTTTGCATTAAACATAACTATTCTGGATTGATCAGTATACACTAATCTATTTACTGTCATTTGGTAAATTGAAAGATTGTTATTCGGTAAACATAAAGAATAAGGTTTAAGAGAGCACTCTGAGCAGTAGTTATTTGATAAGTATTTTTGAAGGCATTCACCTTGTAGGACTGAAGATAACTAGAGGCTTAATTTTGTGGTACTAAGTTTTTGGGTTGATTAATTGGAATATTTTTTAGGCCACTGATTCACCCCCCCTCTCATTTATTACTAACAATTTTAACATTCTGGACAGGTGGAATTCACTCGCTAGCTCTCCAACTTAAAAACATACCACCTTGAGAACCCGAGAGCTAGCGACAACAAAAAAAACTTAACCTTTATCACTGTAGCATCTAAAAACCTCCACATGTCAATTGATCACTAAATCTCTAGCTTGAGAAGAATATTCCTTTTTATCACATGAGCCAGCGACAAAGTAATACAAAACCTTTAGTTACTTCAATTTCATATACGTGGTAGCCTATCGCTAACTCATGACCTGAAAACACTTAACCGCTCATGACCTCACATAGTGTGGGTCCAAACAATCCTTCAAAATTTTGGGATTTTACTTACTATACTTCCATTTATGACCAGAACATTTTTATGATGCAGTCCTTCAAAATTTCAAGAATTCCCTTATTGGCCTTCCATTCCTGATCACTTTAACATTTCTCTTTAAAGCTTAAGCTTGCCCCCAATATATCGGATTCAGACAAGACTTAAGATTAATGATGAAGACTAACTAAAATAACTGATTAAACATGAGTACCCATTTTCTCGACATCCCAAAAAAAGACTTAAGCTCATGCTAGGAAGATAAAAACCCAAAATCCTGACGGCATCCAAATCCCAAATTTATGACTGGCGACTAGTTCCTGAAAATCACGACACTTTGAGACTTAAGCTTAAAAATGAACTTTTGACCAGATTTTAAAATTTTTAAACATGCTAATCTCAAGAAAATTGAGAGTACCAACAATGGCTCTGATTAGGGATGTATGCCTCTTGCATGCATAACAAGATCTCATAATCTCAAAGTGAAGTAGACCAAGCAAATGACAGAGCGCAAAACCTACACCTAAAACACACACACAAAGCTATTTACATATATACAAACTATCTATTGTTCATGGATATATTTCATTATTTCAAGAGAAATATTGGTTCAAAAATTATCCATGAACTGGAAATTCCAGACTATCTTTGGTAGTGTCCTTCAGAAAATATGAGTCTTTGCCCCATTTACTGTCAATAGTATATGGGCCTAACCAGATAGGATCAAATTTTCCATGTCTACCCTTTTTTCCAATCTAGCATTCCACATGAGGACTATGTCATCCACTTCAAACTTTCTGATAGTGATCTTTCTTTCGTAGAGATCTTTAATTTGTAGATGTCAATTTGTATTTCTTGTATGTGGTTCTCTTCTTATCTCATCTAGATGCATAGATCATTTATCCTTATTGTTAAGTTTTAGGATAGCTGCAAATGTAATAGCACTCTATTTTGTATATATTTTCCAAATGCAACAATCTCTCTTTCATTTATATTGGGAATGAGGCTAGTAGACACATGTCCCTTCATGGGACATGTCTATTCGTTATTATTTACAAGAAAGGACATGCCTCTTCCCATTAATTATAATTTAATCAATCTTATAATGTTTCATCAATCAATTATTAATTAAGAATAATATAATAATTTAATGTTGAATATTAAATTTCATATGAGTAATAATAATATAACATATATATTATTTTATTATTAATCAACATATATTATATATATTCTAATGATCATATGACTGAAGCTACAAACATTAACACTCCCTCTTAGCTAGGGAGGATGATCAAACAGAATGTGTAGTGGTCTCCTATGTCAAAACTTATGACCCTCACCATAGCTATACAAAACATCAACACTCTCTCTTAGCTAGGGAGAATAAATCAATCCAATGTCAACACTTATATGACACTTGACAACATCAAACATATGATGTAAGAAATAAAAGCATCATCCTCATGATGTAATCAATAGAACCATAGTCTCAAGATGTGGATTGCCTCCATCGATGATTCTATCCATAAGCTCTCAGGTGGATTGCCTCCATCCGTGATTCTATCCACAAGTTCTCAGTTGGATTGCCTCCATTGATAATTCTATCTACAAGCTCTCAGGTGGATTGCCTCCATTGACGATTCTATCCACAAGCTCTTAGGTGGATTACCTCCATCGGTGATTCTATTCACAAGCTCTCAGGTGGATTGCCTCCATCGACAATTCTATCCACAAGCTCTCATGTGGATTCCCTCCATCGGCGATTCTATCCACAAACTCTTAGGTGGATTGCCTCCATCGGTGATTCTATCCACAAACTCATGAGATTTAGAGTGGATTGCCTCCATCGGTGATTCTATACACAAGTTCCCGGGTGGATTGCCTCAATCGATAATTCTATCCACAAGCTTCTCAAGCTTTAATGTGGATTGACTCAATCGGTGATTCTATCCACAAGTCCTATCTATTATGATCTATTTTAGCCATCACAAGATGCCTATCACAATAGAAGGTCAAGTTATTGTAAAATTGTCACCTTTCAATAACTCTTACAAATACAAGTGATAATCATTTGGAAGTCGTCACTTCCTCAAGATGTACACAGGGGCCAGGCCCATTAAAAATATGGAGTCGCCCACATGACATCCATCATGCCTCAATGTAGAGGGTGAAAAAAAGGGATTTCACCTTGAACTTCTCTCACGGAGAAGAACTCATTTAGCATATATCAATATGTTGATCATCGAAGATTGCTTAAGATGAGCTGTCAGACTCCCTCTGAAAATAATTTCTTGTGCTTCTGTCCTGAAGGTATGTCAGAGAGAGATTACAAATAGCTTATGAACTAAACTATCTCATACAGAGATACCAAAGATAGAAGCATACAAGATTTTACTAGCCAATATTATAGCATAAATTTCAATCTCAATAATTCATGTGCATTAATAAAACATGGAATACTTATCTTAAGTTTCAAATGTTTCCTTTTGTAAGGTGAGCTCATATAGTAAATATCATCTCTCATCAAAATTTGAAGTTGTTTACGACGGATACACTGTAGGTGATCATAATGTTGTTCGTGCTAGCCATGTAGACAACCTTCATGCATAGCGACAACCTAGAGTGGATGATCACCATTTTCTCACTCTCCACTAAGGATCATTCAAATGGAAATATAACATTGGTTATTATCCCCCCCTCACAATATACAATTCCCACTCTTATATTGTTGAACAATACTCATGTCTTCTTGTGAAATGACTTGATTCCTCCTAGAGAGGTGACACTCTATAATTAATTCTTTCTTTCTAGAAAGAGACACACTTCCTTGAATACATTCTTATTTGTTAATGTTTATTGCTGAACGTGACCTCTCAATCCAACAAGAAACTCAACATAGTCATTATTCAATCCATGAATTCGCAAAGACAAACATTGAATTGTTTGCTCTACGAAGGGATTGAGACGACCTGTTGCCTCCTAATTAGGAGTGATTGTTGTAGTATACCCTCAGAACGAGAGTCAACAACCGGATCTGCTCTAATATGGAGGATTTTTAGAGTGCAAATGTGTGTGAAATAGCCATTGAAAGTGAGAAATCAACAACTACATATAATGAAAAATGATGTTATTCTATGATTTGAAACATGATTTAAGCTAGTAGAATTGAAATACAATTAATCTAGAAATGAAATGCAAGTAATCTATGGAATTGAAAATGGGATTAAGC